>JAASFY010000597.1:0-18901 GCA_023334035.1 Globisporangium okanoganense
ATCGCACCGAGCATCCCAGCGTCAATGACCGGCAAGCAGCGCAACCTGATCGACCTCATGATCAAAACAGACTCGCTGGAGCGCGTCAAAATGGGGTACGTCGTCGACAAACTCTACGAGATCGCCCAGGACGAGAACGCGAGCGCTGCGCCTTAGTGGGTGTGTTGAGAAGTAGAAAGGGTCGTGTGTATTGGATACGTTGATCTTTTTGCTAGTGCATGAAAAAAAGAGAATCGGTTTTTCACCAGGCTTTGATTGGCCTCCAAGAGCGTCGCAGGTGGTTCTCAAGGTCATTTGGCTCGCGACTCCATTGACGAGGTCCCGCTGGCCACCCGTCCCTGCATCTGAATACTCGCAATAAAATAATCCATCGCAATACCAGCAACCATATTCATGCACATGTTGGAAGTCCAGTCACTTTCAAGCGAATTGTCTTGAGATATTAACCAAAATGGTACTCTGATCAATGAAAATGTCAGCGATATACTGCAAGTGTTTCCGTACTGAAGAAGGCTTCTCTCCTAGCTGATGTGGGCCTTGACGAGGCTCTTGGCGGCGCACGCTCCGGCCGAGGTCTTGATCACCTGGCCCTTGTACGTCGCCACACCGGCGTCGTTCGTAAGCAGCTCGGGCGCGCACTTCTCCCAGATCTTCTGCTTCTTGAGCTGCGCGGCCGAGAGCGCGTCGCCGCTCTCCGAGTCCACAAACACGCGCTCGCCGACCGCGGCGTCCGTAGGCGGCTCGATGAACTCCACGCGCTCGTGGGCCTCGTCCGAGGCACATAGCACCATGCCGTGCGACTTGAAGCCGCCGAGCTTGGCCGGCTTGAGGTTCAGCAGCACGAGCACCTTGCGGCCTTGCATCTCCTCGAGCGAGTAGAACGCGCGCAGACCCGAGCCGATCTGCTTGGGCTCGTCCTCGCCCACGTCGATCTCCTCGCAGTAGAGCTTCTCCGAGTCCGGGTGGTTCCATACCTTGGTGATCACACCCACGCGGATGTCGAGCGACGCAAAGAGCGGCGTGGCGGGCTTCTCGGCCTTGACCGCCGGCTGCTTGGGCGCGAGCTTGGCCTTGGCGGCCTCCTCCTGCTTCTTGGCTTCTTCGTCCGTGAGCACCTTGTTGAACAAAATGTCGCCCACGCTCACCTCCGTGCCGGCCTTGAGGTTGTCGTAGTCCGGGGACAGCTCCGTGAGCAGCACGGGGGCCGTGCCGAGCTTCTTGAAGATTGTGTCGGCCACACCAGGGATGAGCGGACTGAGGAAGTGCGCGATCACGTAGATCGCTTCGAGACACGTGCGCACGACCACGAGGCGCGGTGCGTCCTCCTTCATGTGCCACGGCTCCTTCTCCGTCAGGTACTTGTTGGTCTCCTTGAGCGCGTGCACGATCGCAAAGCACGCGTTCTGTAGCGCGTACTCCTTGTACGCGATCTCGGACTCGTGCAGCAGCGTGTAGACGTCAAAGGGCGCATCCGTGGGGGCGTCGGGGACTACACCGTTCGAGTACTTCTTACAGATGTTCACGGCGCGGTGCACCAGGTTGCCGAGCGTGTCGGCGAGCTCCGAGTTGTGGATGTTCACGAGGTCGTCCTCGGAGAAGGGCATGTCAAAGCCGTAGCGCGCCGAGCGTGCGATAAAGTACCGGAACGAGTCGAGGCCGAACTTGTTGATCATGTCGTACGGGTCGACGACGTTGCCGATGCTCTTGCTCATCTTCGTGCCGTCCTTGGCGTTCACGAAGCCGTGCGCGAAGATGCGCTTGGGCAGTGGGATGCCCGTGCTCATCAAGATGCACGGCCAGATGACGCAGTGGAACCACGTGATGTCCTTGCCAATGATGTGCACGCTCGCGGGCCAGTACTTGGCGTTCTCGTGGTCCGGGTACCCAATCGCCGAGAGGTAGTTCGAGAGCGCGTCGAACCAGACGTACATGACGTGCTCCGGGTCGTTTGGGAGCGGCACGCCGTGCGAGAACGTCGTGCGCGAGGCCGAAAGATCCTGCAGCGGCTCCTCGAGGCGGCGCAAAATCTCTTGGCGACGCACCTCGGGCTGCAGGAACTCGGGGTTGTCGTGGAAGTGCTGCACGAGGCGTTTGTGGAACTTGGACATCTTGAAGAAGTACGACTTCTCCTGCATCTTCTTGAACGGCGCGCCCGTGGCCGGGTCCTTGTAGTCGGTCAGTTGCGCCTCGGTCTCAGTCACGAACGTCTCTTCGCGCACGTTGTACCAGCCCTCGTATGTACCCAGGTACACGTCGCCGTTGTCAAGCGCACGCTGGAAGAGCCACTGCGCAAACTTCTTGTGCTGCTCGCTCGTCGTGCGCACAAAGTTGTCGTTCGACATGTTGAGGTCCGTCGTGAGCTGCTGGAAGATGCTGGCGTACTTATTGCAGAGCTCCATGGGGGTCACGCCGGCGGCCTCGGCGGTCTGCGCGATCTTCTGGCCGTGCTCGTCCGTGCCGGTCAAGAAGTACACGTCGCGGCCAAAGATGCGGTGGTAGCGCGCGATCACATCGGACGTGATGTTCTCGTACGCGTGGCCCATATGCGGCAGGCCGTTCGTGTAGTGGATCGCCGTCGTGATGTAGAAGCGCTCGCGATTCTTGGCGTTCTCGTCCACCGCTTTCTTTACCTGCTGCTGCAGGTCCTTGATGCGCGAGTTCTTCTTCTCGGCCTCCATCTCGAGGCTCGTGATGCGCTCCTTGAGGCCCGAGACGTCGTCCGCCGCGGTCGTCGCCATGCTTGTCTGTCTGTCTATGCTCCTGCTGCTGGAGAGAGAGAGAGAGAGAAGAGCCGCTGGTTCTTCTTCTGGCTCGGCGTGTTCGTGTGTGGCGTGTGTGAGCTGCTCGTGCTGGCTGTGCGTGGGCAGATCTCCACAAGCACTTTCTTGCAACACACCCGCGCCAGGTTTCATTTTTAGCGAATCGCAGACGCGTATGTCACTGATTTCCTTGAATGCAAGCTTGTGATTCGCTGAAAACGACATTTTATTTTAGAAAGACGTTTGGAAAAGTTGATATAGAAATAGAGATT
Source organism: Globisporangium okanoganense (assembly GCA_023334035.1). Taxonomy (NCBI): domain Eukaryota; phylum Oomycota; class Peronosporomycetes; order Pythiales; family Pythiaceae; genus Globisporangium; species Globisporangium okanoganense. Next base: position 3,032 of record JAASFY010000597.1, read on the forward strand.
TCTATGTGATTTACGAGGAATGATGATCACTAGGGAAACTTTGCGTGCGGAAACCAGACACGACGGCAAGACAAGGGCGGGCGTGAAGGGGCCAATGCTGGACATCATCTCGTCGCCGCTGCGCGGATACATCGCGCAGAACCTGCAGTTTTACTTGAGCAAGTACATCGAGGGCATCCAGCTCGAGGGGCTTGGGCTCTTCGGCGGCGACCTCGTGCTCAACGACCTCGAGATCAAGCGCCATGTGCTGATGGTGAGTGAGCAAGCGATTCGCATGTGTGAATGTGTGGTGGTGCACTCTTGTGGATACGATTGTGTCTACAGGAAGCGCGCAGTATGCGGTACTGCGAATGGTTACGCTGATGTAGCTCCGTGCTTACGATTGTGGTATTTGTGGTGATGCGCTGTGACAGGAAAGCTTGGAGATCCCGTCCGCGTTTGACTTCTCGCGCGGATTCATTCGAGTACGTTTTGCTGCCGCTTATTTTCTGCTTGAGTGTGTGTGCGTGTGTGTATTCGAGAGGTTGGTTGACTTGCTGACACGCATCAATCTGTGTTGTGTATGGTGTGTCGTTACTACAGGAGCTGCGCATCCACATTCCGTGGACGCAGTTGTTGTCGCAGCCGATTGAAGTGAAGCTCTACACGATCGAATTGATTCTCACCGCACGCAGTGATGCGGAAAGGCGGAAAGACGCGCATACTACCTCTGGCTCCAGTGAGCTGCCAGCGAACTCTTCTACAAATGCAAAGTAAGGAATGCTTTCCGTACACGCTGTCTTGAGCGCCATTCTGACATTGATGATAATGATGGTGACTACAATGCAGATCTGTCCAAGACCCGTCTTCAGAGCAACGGATCGAGCAACCAAAGTCTGGATGGCTACACGACTCGCTGCAGCGAATCTTGGCCAACGTCAGCATTCAGGTGATTGTTAAGAGTTAGTTTGATGACATGCACTGGTGTTGAATGCGCACTGATTGAAGTGATGTTACTCTTGTTGCTGCGCCTTTCCTATAGGTCAACAACCTCGTACTCAAGTACGAACAAGACGACATCGTGCTCTCGGTTGCTCTTGGGGTATGTTTTAATTGTATGATTTCTCATTCGCGCCCATGATTTAACTCGCGCCGTGAATTGACTCGATGTTTGTTGTATGACAGACTCTCGATTTTTACTCCGCGAGCGCTGAGAAAGATTGGAAGAGAAGCTTCGAAGAACCGCAAGGTCCGATGCAAGCCATTTCTAAGGTGAGTCATTTATCTAAACCCTTGCGCTTGATTTAATTTCTACATAGATACTCAGTCTCGGCTTCACATGTTCGTGTCAACAGCGAATTGATGCAAAGGATTTGACGATTTTCCTGGACCGGTATACGCGCGGCCGCAGTGATTTCAAGACGGCGGAGGTGTACCGAAAAGTGGTCGGGTACGAAGTCCCAGTTCTCGCGAGGACATCGGTGTCTGCGCGAGCAAAGATCATCATGAAGCCGCGCGTTGCTGCGACAGCTGCTGTCCCTGAACGACCAAGTGCAAGCGCGATTCCTGTTGGTGGTGTCGAAATTTCTCTTGGCGGGTCGGTCGTTGAGCTTCCACCCACGCGCCCGTCAGTCGTGTGCGATCCGTTCTTTCTGTACTCGTGCAACCGGTCCAAGGTCAAACCGATGTTTGAGCTGGACATTTTCGTGGGAGAGCTCACATTTTCACTGAGCGACCGGCAATTGCAGATGATCACGCAACTCCTGAAAATTGCGTCCTCAAAGCCAGACCCACCAAGCGCCAATAGAAAGCAGGCTTTGGTTACGCCGTTTTTATCCAATGTGGCGTCAGAAAATGCTCCCGTGGAAAATGTGACGCCGTTCCAGCTGTCAGCCGCGAGACCAGGCGAAGCGCAAACTTTAACTTCACAAGTACAGGACTCGAAGGCGTCGAGTGGTAAGGACTCTTGGCTCGGATGGGCCATGAACGCACTTGGTGGGAGTGAAAATGACGAAGAAGACGATCTGGAGTCGGAGATCATCGCAGAGACAAGAGAAGCTCTGAAGCGAGTGAACGCAGCTCTGGCTGCAGAAGCTGCGACGAAGGCGGCTTTCAAAGAAGGACCAGTCTCTGTGGTGTCTTGTCTGCGGCTTTGTATTCGAACGGTGTCGCTCACACTTCGCAAGCACCCGAACGAGAGTCAAGCCGAGATGAAAGAGGCGGATGATGACAGTGCAGCAGCAGCTGATACCACAGAGGAATTGGTTCCTGTGGCGAACCTTGGGCTCGTAAGAGTTCCCGTGCAGACAACAAAGTCTCGAGTCTCGCGACCAGCAACACCGCTCTGCATGCTTCGGCTGCACTACGTAGCACTCGAAGGCATCTTTGTTCAAGGCGAGGAGCGGAAATCGGACTTGGTGTTTGAGATTGAGCGAGTGGAGCTTCTGTCCATCGGTAGCGATGGCCAAAATATCAGCGATGGCAAGCAAGCAGGCGACTGTCCAATCTTCGAATGGGGATCTGTCGACGCAGCGGCGTTTACGAACTGCGTTTCCCATCCGTATTTCATCAACTCGTTCTACGGAGAAGAATCTCGGCATCTGAATCGACGAGAGACGCGAAGCTTCGAGCTCGTGAAAGTGAGCTTTGATACTGAGATTCCGGTGTGGAAAACACTGGAGTCAAAGCACGCATCTGAGCAAGAGTTTGATTTCCAGAAGCCATGCGAGTGCTCGACTGTGTGGAAAGGGACGCGATATCCATGCACACCGACCTCTACATTGTACCGAGTTTGCCAAGACGTGACTAGGTCAATTGGTTTGAAAGAGAGAACGCTGGATGGTGCATCGCTTCTGCTTCTACTGGCAAGATCATCGAAGGCGCACGCTGTGGTCATCCAGGCTTTCGAGAGGCTACAAGAGATATTGAAGGAAGTCGCGGCTGAATACCTGCACCTTCGCAGTCCAGATCTTGGAGCTACTGAAAATTTGCAGCAGCTCTTGCAGCCCCAGCTGTTTGCGCTTCTGGCTCGTCAAACGCTTCACACGTGCGGTGCAGAGATGCTGTCGTCATCATGTCGAAGCACCGATATTCGCCGTCGAAGCGTCCATTCTGCGGTTCGGTTGCGGCTTGCTTCATCAAAGAATGCCCAGAAAGGTGTGGAGTTTAAAAGGGTTCGTGCAACTGCAGCTGAAAATGGGGACTTCAAGCGAGGATCCAGAGTGCTCGATGTCTCACTCGGTCAAGTGGACGCGTCGTTTGACCCGGTTCATTACACTGGAGTCATTGAATTGGTGTCTACTTTCGTCTCAGACGTCTTGAAAAAGGATGAGAAGATGGAGAACGGAGAAGCTGGGGAAACCAGCAGTGAAGAGGCTCTTCAGACCCAACGAAGACTAGTGGAACTCGACTCAACTCAATCCGCTGACGACATTGTGCTGATCACGTTCAGCAAGCTGCATCTTCAGGTGTCCAACGATCAGAAGCACATCGCCAGCCTGTCCACCCTGGTTTGTGATGCTGTATACAGTGGCTCAAATTGCGATGGAACCTTTGTGAGAAGATCACTCACGGTCGGTGAATTGTCTGCAAGATGCACGCCTCCGCGAAGTCTGCAATTTGCTGAATCCGCTTTCCAAGTCATCGGGCTCGAGTGTGCAGTAACTGACCAAGTGAAAGGCGGCGGTGGAGAAGAAGATGACCGCATGACGAATTCGTTCCTGGCAGTGGACAAAGTGACGGCAACGATGAACGACGAGAGTATGCTCCGCGGCTGTGTTGCTGTGGATGGACTGTTACGTGCGCTCGGCATCAACTCATTCCTCCAGGACCCCATCTTCAACTTCCCGCTGCTTGCACGAGTGTTTCGGCTGGACGTGTTTGGAGTGCGCGCATCATTATCGCAAGCGACTACGTCGCGGCTAAAATCGCTGAACAAACGGGCATTGGACGTAGAGATTGGGTCGCTATCGCTCACGTCGTCTTCACAGAGAGACCCTGAACGTATTTCTGTCGGGTTTTACAGTGGGACGAGCCCATTTGCAAACGAAAATATCCAACGTGACGAGACGCAACCTTTCGTCGCTCTCTCTCTCCGTGAGGAGAAGTCGCCTGGCGCATCCTGCTTTGCACCTTTCCCAACTTTCTTCATGTCCGAGATAGACTCAACGGACGAGAAACACATCCCAGTGTACCGATTGCACTTTGCTGCCAAGGTCGCAGAGTTCGAAGCCAATCTCAAAGGACTGTCAAACGCTGCGACTGTTGTATTGAGGCTGCAATACTCGCTGGCGGAAAACTGGAGATTCCGATTTCGTGAAGAAAACCACGAGAAATCGTCGCCACTACTTGAAAACGTGCCCAGGAATGCAGACGCAGCGGTTTCAGCACCCTGGGAAATCGCAGGCACGTTTTCTTCACACGCGGGTCTTGTTCGCCTGAATGAGTTCGTGGAAGTATCCGTCCCACCAGTAACAGTCGCCTCGCTCGAAGAAAGCCCACGCGTTAACCCAGCAACGCCAGGTGGTGCAGTGAGATTGGAATGGAATTGCGGCGACCTCAAGGTGTCGATGGTACCGAGCAGTGACAAAAGGTCTCTTGCAGAGAAACAAATTCTGATTCTCCAAGGCCTGCGGGGTCATCTTGCGTACGTCCATCAAGTGGGCAGAAATCTCCACCACCACGTGGTTGATGGTGAAGTTCACGTCTCGAGAGTTTGCGTGGAGCTCTCGCGTCTAACGGTACGACTCATGCTTTGACGATCACTGCAAATTTATTCAGCGCCAATTAATCATGTGTGCATGCGCTCATTTGTTTTTCATGTTTTATGCAGCTTCGTTATCTGCTCAAACTGCCTTCCATGCGTCAATCTGAGCGCAAGAGCAAGCCAAGCAGAAGGAGGTCTCAAGGGAATTCGAACGCACAATCAACGGCGATGAAGAGCTCGACATACCACCAGTGGTCATACAAGTTGGGGGCACAGCTTGATGACTTCAACGTCAAGTTGTGTGGCGACATCCGAAAGACCACCACCAGCAATCGTGAGAGTCAACGACCGATTTTGATGGAGATCGAAGGTCGCATGACTGATCTCAGTGTGGCTATTCGAGTCGGCAACCACCGCCCAGTTACCAATGCGACGCAACCAGTAATAGATCGAGTATTCCGAGACTTCCAAATATCCATTGGTGATTTCGGGATCCATGAAGTCATGCACCACCGGGTGAGAGCCAAGAAAAACAGATTTGGCGATTTCAGCGCGCTCTCAGAGCACAGCCTATTCGGAACGCTGCTCTGTCTTAACGACACGGATTTGCTCAGTATCATGGGTGCGTTCCGCATCAGACCGCTTCGGCCACCAGCCAGATCGATCCCATCGCCGATGCTGACATGGCAGCTGACGAACCAAATCGCCAAGGAATTCCGCATGGAAGGCAGCAACGCACGAGCAGTCCCGTTTGACTCAAGAAGCCATTCGAGCTCCAAACCGATCTCGACCCCATTGCTGACGTCGTGGAACCGAGTAAAAGCGCAAAGTTCTCGACCGAATTCTCTGCTCTCGCTCTTCGTCAGAAATTATGGCGAAACCACTGATCGCCAGAAGATTGTGGCGGCGTCGTTGGAGAGTGTCGACGTTGCGCTGACCACGTCAAGCCTGTACTGTGTGACTTCGCTTCTGGATGCGTTCGATACAAGCAGCAGTTATGTGGCAACGACTCAAACCAGAGTCGACGATCCAAGTGGCGCATTGTCAGATGACGAAACCCTTTGTGATGACTCAAATGCAGAGTCACCGTTTGCTGCAGGAGTAACAGCTCGCCACCAAGCTGCCACTCTAGAAGACATTCAAATGTCTCTTGTCACTGGTCAGATCCGACTGGTTCTGCCAAATGAGGCCTTGAGCGAAGCACTCGTCATGGATCACTCAGTGTGCCCCGGGAATGTGATGCTTGTAATCGAGTCGTCGTCCGTATTGAGCTCGGTCTGGAACGAAATCAGCTTGGATGGACTTGGATACCCGCCTTTTAACGCCACCAAGTTACCGCGGCGTCAACGAGCTCCATCGCAGCGCCTGGGCGAATCGAAACTTCGACTGTGGTGCAAGATTGGGAAAATCTATGGTGTCGTTGCTGATTTCGCCCGCTCCGATGGTCAACAAAGCCGCGAAGTCGACCCGCCTGGACCATTTGAGCATTTCTTATCGCATAGAAATGAGGGAGCGTCAATTGACGCATGTGCTACTGCAACATTCCTCCTCCCATTCAACATTGCAGTCGACATCGAAGAAGCTAGTGGTGGTGAGAGCAAGAGTTCAAAGCGCACAGTGCTTTCCATCACAAAGGTTCGACTCGAGGTGCGGAAGCAGGATTACGGTGCTGTCCTTGCGCGGATTGCAAGCTATGTGCATGCACTTTTCTGCCTGCTTCAGTCTCCAGTGTGGAAACCAAAGCGGAGTATCTCGGTGGGCTCTGAGCTCGACAACAAGCCGACGCCGACGGGAACAACTACTTCATCTTCGCAAGCAGTGTTCGAGTTCGCAAGCGATGGAGTTGAAGTCGCGCTTTCCAACTCTGCGTCTTCAATCCACGTTCGAGTGGGAAGCATGAGTATTCTGCACGACTGGTCAGATGGATCTGGAAGTTTCTCGATCCAGAACGTCGTCACAGGCTTCCGCTGTGCTGCTGACGCTTCATCAAACGTCGGTGCACTCGTTGCGAAAGAAGAGCTGGTGTTTGGTGTGTTCTTGGACCCCGCATTATGGCAGCTGGGAGCTGACAACTACCCAGAGAAAATGCTCTCTGGTCGGTGGAGCTCTCTCGATCACAACGAGCGCACGATTTTCCTCGACATCCAAGCCTACCAGCTTCATCTGTCATTGCATTTCCTCGAGGAACTGAAAGAGTTTCTTCAAAGTAGCACTTCGCGAACCTATTCCATCAAAGCGTCCAGAGTTCGAGCCGATGCATCCAGAGGCAGTGGTACTGGTGAAGGCCGTCGTTACTCTCCAAGATCTAAGACAACCGCAAAAATTCTGATTGCTCCAAGCATCATATCTCTATGGGAGCGAACGCTGCAGAAGGAGAAGACTCCAGATATCGCGACATGCGTGTGGATCACGTGCGGCCAGGTGTTTGCGAGTGTGGGGATTGGATCGGAAGGCTGGACTACTCGATACAAGCTGCTCGCTGCAGATGAAGATGCAGTGCATGAGCTCAGTCGATATTTCTCTGTGCGAGAAACAGATTTCATGGCGAATCTGGAAAAAATCGGAGTGAAGACATCGTCAGATATGCCGATCCTGGGGATCGAGTTTCGCTACGGAACGGTTGGATCGCTTCCCAGTCACATTGCGAGCACCTGGGCTAGCTTTTCTAGACATCTGAATTCAGGATCTGCTAGACTTCGCGTCCTTGAAGATTGCACGATCCGAGTTACTGGCGACTTCAACAAAATTCTTGAACGAAAGGACGCGAGCCGGACAGCGTCCAAATCCCTCCTCGCAACCTCTCTGACCAGACTCAACCTCCAAGGCGAGGTGAGTGCAGTTGCCGTGAAGGTTTCTTCGCACTCGATCGAGTCAGTGATGTCCCTTCTCGGTGCATTGAAGCCTGTCCAAAGTGTTAAATCTCCGGGATACACGACTTCGCCATCAAGTCGAGTGGATAAACACGCAGAACTAAGCCAAGTCAGCCCAGTCACGAAGGCGCCCTCGTCGAAAGACGATTTCAACTATTTGCGTCGAGTAGCTGAAGCGCGCCATCCTGCCCCAGGCGAGTTGGTTCTCACAGAATCGCTCTTCATCGAGACAGGAAATTCTGCAGGTGCGCTGTTGCAGCCGCAGCAAGCATCAACGCTGGTGCAAATTGACGAGCTACAATTCAACAACTACGAGCAAATCGAAGGGGAAGACCTGCTGTCGTTCATTGACGAAATCAACTTACCGTGGGAGGTTGAAAGCTCTGAGCTTCCACCGTCCGACTCTGCGACACTGGGGTCGGTGTTTGAGAACAAGACGATGAGCTGGATGGGGATGCGATGGTGCTACCACATCCCACGAGTGATTGACGAAATCGTCGCAAATCCTGTACCGATCCCGCCAACTGGGATGCCAAATGGGTGGCCAACCTGGAACGGAAACTCTGAAAACGAGAGCGACTCAGTGCGGCTCTGTGACATTTTCTGCCAGCTTCGATGCTGGGATTACCGGAGTAATCACTTTGTGATCGTCAGCGAGTTCTTCGTACCCTGGGAGAGAAGCACCAACAGCCGGTACCGCATAGATGCGTCGGAGCTCTACGAACCGGAAAGCTTTGGCGATTTTGTGAACCAGTGGTTCGAAGAAGACATGGAAGATTACGCGTACCATGCCAAACTTCTCGAGCTCGCAAGTGCAACGAGAAGGGTGCAGCTCAGAGATGCCCCGCCGTCCGACAAATGGGAGCTACGATGGCGAAGTCCGATTGTCATCGACAAGGAGGCAGAGGTACTGTGTGTTTTTATTCGCCTTGGTAGCAGCATTGTGATCGTTGATACTCTGGGTTCTTCTAACTTGTGTATTTTACTCGCCTTTGTTCTATTATCCAGCATAAACAGAAGCGCCTGCTCGTAAACGCATTGCTGGCCTCGTCGATCCGCGTCAACTCGACTTTAAAGACGGAAGCCTTCCAGAGAGCGGTTGTGAGTGTCACCACTCCTCGCATAGGTGTCTCTCTGTGCCACATCAGCTTTATGGATTACGCCCACGAAGTCATCTCGGCGGGCTTCAAGGACACGGTGGTGTCGCTGACCAAGTCCGGAGAGGGCAATCCAGAACTTGATATCACTGTCTCGACGTCATTGCAAGTGTACGTCCAGAACTTTGTCCAGCTGCTGAACGTGTCAGTACTCCCTCGAGTGAGTATCCACGTCATGGTCCACTCATCCAACGAAGGTCTCAGCGTCTCGACCGTCGTGGACCCCATCGCGCTGTACCTGAATCACACTACAATGCTAATTCTCTCGGCAATGGACAAGATTCTTGCTGCGAAGTCTGACTTCTTGCTGCCCGAGCGACATCATGAGGGTGACACTGCCGCAACGGATTTGCTGCTGCATGATATGCGAGTTACATTGATCAACGAAGCCGAAGTGGACATCTGGTACCGCCAAGAAGGCACTCCAGAGTGTCTTCAAGTGAAGTCAAAGGCGCGCGCGACCTACAGCTGGCTGTCTTTGGCATCCGACACGTACTACCGGATGGAGTTTGCGCTGGAACGGGAGGAAGCTGGCACGACTCGAGTCACCAGCGCCGAGAACAACGAAGGGAGCCAGCCTGTGGATGAACCCTATTCGGTATGGAGCGATCCGTGTGTGATCAAGGAAAACTGCGTCACTGGGAGATACTTCAAGGACTCGGGCTTTCTGTGGGTATGCGTCGAACTGAGAGGGCTCCAAACTATCGTGACGCTGCGACCGCCAGTCATTTTCCGAAATCTTTGTGATCTTCCGATTCACTTGATGCTGAACGATGAGAAGACCTCGACACTCAAGTGCGGTCGACCGAATGCTGCATCAAGAGAACACTTTTGTCCCGAGCAAGATGAAGCACCACAACGTCTTCTTGCTCAGAATTCGCTCGCCCCACGACACGACGAAGACAATGCCGCGTACCTCATGATGGAGTCTGTGTTCAGAGCTCGAGTCAGCAGAAGTGCAAGTGCATGGAGCTCCCCGCTTGTTGTCAATGAGCTCCCAGCTGAGTTTGATTTAGTTCGCTCCAACAAAGAGAATGAACAGAAACAACCAACCAGCAGCGGCAACAGCAATCCCGTGCGTAGCTCCAAGGAGCAGTTTGTGATCCTGGAACCTGGACATGGCAATGAAGCGGACGGAGCGCCTTTTTTTGGATGGCTGCAAGCTCGACGTGCCAAGTGTAAGGCAGTGCTTCCGAACGATTTCGATCCAAGCCAGCGTCAGTTCGCGCAGAGGTATACGTGGATGGTGGTGGCTCTGTGGCCAGCGCTTGCGATTGAGAACACCACGGACCTCGCCGTCACCTTCGTCTTCAAACAAAAGGTAAGGGGTTGACGCTGCTAGGTTCATACAAAGTCTGCTGCGTGATCTGTTTCTCACAACCTATCTATCCTTCTTTTCTCTCTCGTTGTCGTAGAATTCGGTGATCTCGATCAACGCTGAAGCTTTCCAAGACGAATTGACGGTGTCGGCGATCAACCCTTTCGAACCATCTGATGTCGAAGTGTTCATTCAAGGCGCCAAGGAGAAGCAGTGCGGCTTTTTGTTCGTGTGCAGTCACGACAGCTGCTCGGATCAACTGCTCGACTTTGGTGTCATGCGCGCTCGAGTATTGATGGCGTCTCAAGCGATTCACGGTACTCGCTCTCCGACCATCAAGATCTCCATCGAACGAGGCGCAGTCGTCCACAATTTGACAGACTTGACCGTGGATCTGCGCATCAGCTGTCCAGTGACAAAGCACGAGTCGAGTATCTCAGTTGGTGCAAGCAAGGAGCAGCAGATGGGGATTTCCTCGAAGGAGAAATTCGTCGTCATTGAAGTTGGGGTTCGCCCAGGTTCGCTGTTTGCTGAAATTACGGACGAAGCGACATTGATGCGGTGGTCGTCCCAAGTTCGCTTATCCACAGAAGGAGATTTGAAGCCGTGCATCATCCCCTTTCAGCATGCGAACGCCTCATCTCTCGCAGGATCCTACTTGATCGAGCTGAAAAAAGAAAATGGGATTCTGCGCATCGCCATTTGCCCTCAAATCGTGGTGCTCAACTCAACGGTAAGCGCACTTCGCGTCTCCGTTGCTCTCAGACAGGCTTACAACACTGGCATGTTCTGACAACTTTGGTTTTGTGTTGCTTTGGTGCTGTAATCAGGGACTGAATCTGAAGCTACTACCGATCGATAGTGAAGGCCAGAGTCTTCTAAGCGAAAACGAACAAGTGGTATGAATATCTCATATCTTCAACACACCATTGACCAGATGCCAGAAGCTCACTCGTTCGCTTTTCAATGTTTTCCTACAGATTATTTCGGGCAAGGATGCCGCTTGGTGCACCCCTGTTTGCCTTTCGAACTTCAAGAAGCGAAGTCTCACGTCAGATGTCGCATCGTGGCTGAGCTCCACATTCTCAAGACGCCCAAGTGAAGACGTTGATCTATCAAAGATACCTCAGCCAGCGAAGCTCTCGTGCGCTTTCCGCGTCGCACTCGACTGTGATGACAGTGAATGGACTGAAGATATTGTGATTCAAGTACCAGACCTGCCGCTGATGATCTATCCCAGTGGCGTTGTGGAAGTCGTGGACACTCGGGACGCAAAACTTGCGCGAGGTGGAAAAACGGAGCACGCATATGCAGCGCCGTCAACGCTGACGCACCGCCACCGAATCCTTGTTCGACAGAGCGCGTCAAAGCACCGAATGCTGACGTACACATTGGCTCGTGTCGGCAATAGCATCCACGTGCTCTTCTTTCTCGACCACCAAAGCCCCGTCGTCATTCACAACCAGTGGGATCACGAACTGGGCTTCCGAGTCGTGGCTCCTTCATCCTTTCCTGAAGCAGTCGGCGCGCACCACTACATGGAGTACGATTGGACGTTGCAGGTGCGTCAGGGTCGATCTCTTTCAAGCTCAAAGAAAGCGGACAATCTAATCGCCTCGACAGCATCGACGCAACTCAAGGACTGGCTGGTATCGTCAGCAAATAGCGATATGCTGGCTTTCAATAACAACAGCTCTTCTGGCGGCGACGGGAACGAAAAAGTCCGATTCCAGATCGGATCACCAGCGTTCGGTTGGTCAAATACGCTCTGGCAGGTCGGTGGCATCCAGTTTGCCACATTTGCTAATCCGGACAGCGAATCGACCCAGTCTCCAACGTTCTTGGTGATGTGTTCTCGGCGTGCGGGCACGTGGTACATATCGATGACGTGTTTAGAAGATCCACTTGCGAAAAGATCGCTAGCAGCAGCAGCACAACCTGTCAGCTCGACTTTGTCAACCCAAGCGACACCAATAATTGCAGAGAGTGACCAACAACAACCACGCCCAAGAGTGCTGAACATCTGCATATCGATCGCTGAGCTGCGATTCCACTGCTGCGACGAGTTTGATCCCGTGCGAGATGGGCGAGGTCTGATCCAGTATCCAGAGATCTTCCGACTGTGTTGCTCAAGCACGACGATCGTGTTTTCAGCATCTGCTGATCCACCCGAGAGCGCCCGCTACAACGATCGCCTGGGGTATCTCTCTCACATTCGAGCCTACAGCACGCTCTTTGTTTCGGTTGAAGACCTCGAACTGGACCATTTCCTACAGGATTGCAACTTCCCCGTGATCCTGTCGTTTCCAGGCAACGAAGACCGACACGCCGCTCGCGAGATCATGCAGCTTGAGCTCACAAGCAAGCACGCGGCGTTGAAGAAAGTGAGCTCTGCGCTATTGAACAAGCAGTTGCCACTCATCGATGAAAATTGCCTGGTCGGTAGGATCATCTTTGTTGACACGTGGGAGAGAGACGTCATTCCCGCCTACTTTCACAGCATTGAGCTCAGAACTCTTCCAGCGGTGCTTCAGGTACGAAAAATGTGATTGCCAACACATTATGGCAATTGATGAAGCTAACGCGTATGCTCATGTGATATCTAGATGGAAGATGCGATTTTGTCGTATGTGCATGGCTTCGCACAGCCATTGCTCGATGCGATGTCTGGAGCACAAATTACACAAAGCGAGAGCGCTGCAGTGAGGACAGCAGCAGCAATGACTGCAGCAAATGCATCTAAGGACAGCAGCTGGGTGCTCACTTCGTACGCTGCAATGAAGAAGACGAGTCAGCGGAGACTCTACATCGAGCTGCTGGAGTTTGGAGCTGTGCAAGTGACTGTCACTGCCCGCGTCTCGATACCGATCTTGAACAGCTTTGATGGCACGCCCGTGCGGTTCGGCTCGGCGCAGATGCGCGATGTGTTTGCGTTCCCCGACCAGCTGTACAAGGATCTCGCGGCCGACTACGTCGCGGATGCGATTGTCCGATCGCCGATGCTGCTCATGTCGCTCAACATTCTAGGGAACCCAGCGTAAGTCTTGATATGCAAGCCTCTCTCTTCATTTATTAATGCGATTCTAACTTTTTTCGTGTCTTTTTCTTGACCAGCGGCTTCTTCCGGAACGTCGGTACGGGCGTTCGCGATCTCTTTGAGATCCCGCTTGCAGCTGCACGAGATGGCTACAACCCGTGGACGCTGACAAAGGGCGTCGTTGGAGGCATGTCGTCGTTCTGTGGCCACACGACCGCGGCTGTGCTCACGTCTCTCTCTGGGTTCTCGTACTCGATCTCGCGCACCATGGACCAGCTCACGCTGCCGTCCGAACAGCTGAAGAAGCGCCACTACACGCGGCCAACACACCTGTCATCGGCTTTGGCGGATGGACTCGGTTCGCTTGGTTCGAGTGTCGTTGGCGCCGCAGCGGGGGTGATCACCACGCCGATTGCGATTTATAACGAGCGCAAGCAGCAGGGTCTCGAGACTCGACTAGGCGATGTGGTCGGAGGCGTCGGCATGGGCCTCGTCGGCATCGTCGCGCGACCCATGGGTGGCGTTGCATCCCTGGTGTCCATGGCGACGGACGGAATCCTGTACGGAAGCGGCATGAGTGACGACCGGCTGCTGCCATTTGACGACGTCTCAGCGTCGCGTTTCGATGCGAGGCCGAACGAAATCCTGCGGTACAAGCTGAAAGTGCTGTCTGATGTCGTTGGCGACGTGGTGTACGCGCACGGCATTTGGGTCGCTCCGTCCAAGAGCATGCTGGCGGTCGAGCCGAGTGGCCTGCAATTCCTTCCGCCGCTCAAGCAGCTGCAAGCCGATGAGGAAGGAGAGGAAGCTGTGGACGAACACGAAGGCTTGGCGCGCAAGCTGCTGATCGCTGGGGATCTTGACCGTGAGCTCGTGCTCGTGACGGTTCTCTCTTCGAGTCGGCATCTGTACATCATTGGCGAGAGCGGTGCCAACAAGCAAGGGGTGCTGGCGAAGACGCCGTTGGCAAACATCAATGCAGTCGAAGAGAACCTCAAGGAGCCGTCCAAGATCGACCTCGGGATCCGCACGGCGACAAGCATCGAGTGGCTCCGCTTCCGTCTCGTTCCGAGCCAGCGGCGACGGCTGAGCCACCAGGTCCGGCTGTGGATGTCGGACATACAATTTTGAAGAAGCCAAGTAAGTATGTTGAGCAGTTTCGTGTGCGTCTGAGCGGAAACAAAGATGTACTTCGCAGTAGATGTAAATCGCGGAGTGTACTGTACTCGATCAACCAACTGTGATTGTTTCCAGGGCGATCATTACCTCGTGAAACTTCGCCACCAGGCAGCAAACAATAGAGCCAACGAAGAACTCAGCGTGGTTGGCGACTGACCCATCACAGAGATGGTACACGCCACACCAATTGACAATAATCACACACGCTCAAGCACAAGCAATCACGCTGGCAGAAAGGTCTATCGTCGTGAGGGTTTCATTGCGCTCATTTGAAGCCCACAAGACAGCACCATAGAGAAGTCAATATCCAAGCATACAAGGCGAGAAACTGGACAAGACTTTGCCTCGCGTTCGAGCCAGCCCAGTTGTGAGCAACAACGTTAAAAGATACTTCACTTACCCTCTCAAAACAGCTCACATCGTTTTTGACAGGCTCATTACAATCCGAGCCAAAGAGATGTTATTCAAACAAAGTTATGAGCCTTTATAAACATATGACCTCTGTAAAATGGTATATCTCCAAGCTATTCACGGAGCCATTTGGCCCGAAAGATGTACAGTTCAGACGTTACAAATCAGTCACGTAAAAGATACGAATCTGTCAACGAGTCAAGATTCAACGAGTCAGCAGCCCACAAAAGCGTTTCATACATACCGGTACTGAAAAGCGAGTCAAGCGCGATGTTCCTTTTATTTATTTCTTGACGGAATATGCTTGGTTTGCAATGCGCTAATGAGTGTTTAGCGTATTTTGTGTACAGTAGCAACCGTGGCAATCCAGTTGCATGCATGCGCTACTGTTGTAATGGATGGCGTTGTGTTTTGCTTTTTGTTGTGGGCTGACCCAAAAAGTAATGATTCACCACCACTTCAAGAATTCAGCTCGCAATGGTGATGCGTATCCGCTGTGATGTTCCCATCCCACTCACCCTCACCCACCTACCGACGACGAAGATGCACCCGAGCTTTCCGTCTGCGCCAACAGGTGACGACTGGCGCAGACGAATCGAGGTGAATCTAAAAAGCGCATTCGCCCCTGCCAGCACGCTTTGCTGGATTAAAAATCCAACGAGGTGGCCAAAATTAAAATGTACTGTATAATAAATTGCAACATGGCATGCATTAAGTCAAAGTCAAAGTGCGAGCGCAACATGCCAAGGACACCGACTGCATACAGCGAGAGAACGTACGCATGCATCGTCGTCCGTCCAAGCTTTTGACGCTGAGCCGAAGCCACACACCCGTGTTTTGTTTCTTCCCTGGCAGCCAGAAACAAGCCATTCGTTTCGTGTGTGTGCCATGGGATCAGATACTGGTACCACTCCTTCCTCCCTAAAATTCGCAGTCTTTCACCACGTATTTAATATCATCTCGAAAGTAGCCAGTAAAAACTATTATTCAGAATGCAAAAGTTAACGACCGATGCGGATATAAAATACAGCGTATTTAATTGGATAATTGACGGTACAACCATTCTGGCCTGTCTTTGTCCGAATCCCCATCACATGGCCCTGTCAACGAAAAGACCTCCTCGTGGGGATGGGCAAATGGAGGTCGCCGCCGCAAATCGTCGCGTTGAATCGAATCGAATCGAAGCCTCACGGTATCGGTAGCGCCAAGCTGCA
>JAASFY010000598.1:0-18888 GCA_023334035.1 Globisporangium okanoganense
ATGTACCAGACGATGGGCAGCGTGTAGGTCGAGAGCACGAACGAGATGACCACTGTACGCCTCAGTGCTGGGATCGACACGCTCTTCTGAAGCATGAAGACCACGACGATGACAAACACGAACTGCCTTCCAGAGTAGAAGCACTCGGTCGCGAGCTTGGAGATGTCGGTCGTGTAAAAATTCGTGGCCAGCGCCGTGCATAAGAAGAGCGTGTAGGCGCCCGTGGCGGCACCCAGGATCCACAAAAGTGGCTCAAAGGCTGGCAAGATGAGCTTCCGAGCAGCCCCGGCGTCACCCTTGAGCGCCACATTGCGGTTGTACCTCAGGTAGAAGATGAGCACGACGCAGAGCGTGAACATGATCCCGTAGCCCGTGAGCAGGAAGAGCTGGAGCACATCGATGCGCTTGGAGAGGTACGCCAGTAGCACCTGCATGGCCTGCGTCTTGGCTGCTGCGTTCGAGTCGCTTGGATCTTGAGCAGAAGGAGTGGTACTCGACATCTTCAAACTTGGAGAGAGAGAGAGTGGTCGTCTTGGCGGCTGGTGCGCAAATTCGAGAATGCTGCTGGGGGAGCCGTAGACTCACAAGTCAGTCCCGTTCATAGGGGATCCATACAGACAGGCGTCCGTCCGTCCGTCCATGGTGGGTGGCTCTTTATCGTTGTCGCTTGTCATTCTGATGACAAGCAGTACAAATGCGACTGGTATGAGAGTTTCCTTCTATCTTTCCGCGACGTCTCCTTGCACGCGACCATATCCAGTTCCACGCTCAACAATTCTCGCCAATGGAGACCACCTCTGGTGAGAATGGACTCGGTCGTTCTCCATTGGCTCTGCTGTTAGAATTCCAATTCGCCTGTCCTCCAGGGAGAGAGAGAGAGAGAAGAGCCGTTTTCGCGTGAGTCTTCAAGATCCCAGATTGTCCCTCAATCCAGGCAGCTCACACTTGAAGGTCTCACCTTGGTTCGTTGAAACACAAGCAGCGAATGAACCCAGTCTCGACACTGCACCTGGATCACTCACCTTCAAGTACTGAAGGTACACTCCCTGTGTTATTGCTGATACAGGCGCGAGTCTTTAAACGTTCAGCAGCTCACCAAGAGCTCCACGAATCTGAATGAAGCCTTGATCTGGATCTCATTCCCATCACCCTGCATTACGTACTCGAGTTTGAGAAGAAATTCGTGCCCAGGAGCTCGTCAGGTAGGTACGTCTGGTCCTTGAGCTCTTCGTCCGTAAAGTCCGGATTGTACTTGTAGTCCTTCTTGTAGCCCAAGTCCTTCATGAGCTTCGTTGGCGCATTGCGCAGATGCAGCGGCACGTCTGGCTGTGCGCCGCCGTCCCACTCGCGAACCGACTGCTTCACGAGGTTGTACGTCTTGTACACCTCCACGGACTTTGGAGCGCGTGCCAACATCACCGCAACCTGGGCGAGTGCCACGTCGCACTCGGGCATCCCCACATAGTGGGCCGCGTGGTACGCTGCGATCGCTTGTGGCAAGAGCTCGGGGGCGCCTAGGCCAACGTCTTCACTGGCGATGCGGATCATGCGCCGCGCGATGTACAGCGGGTTCTCGCCACCTTCGAGCATGCGCGCGAGCCAGTAGAGCGTCGCGTTGTCGTCGCTGCCGCGGATGCTCTTGTGGAAGGCGCTGATGAGATCGTAGTGGAAGTCTGCGTTGCGGTCGTAGAAGAGCGTCTGCCGGTGCGCAAAGCAGTGGCGCACGTGCGCCTCCGTGACGTGTACAGCATTATTCTCATCACATGTGGCGGTCTGGACAGCCATCTCCAAGCAGTTGAGCGCCACGCGCGCGTCGCCACCGCTCTGCGTTGCCAGGTAGTCGAGCGCCTCGGCATCTGCCTGGATCGTTGGTGGTAACGCTGCTTCACCATTGCTGTCTTGTTGATCAATGGTGGTACTATTATTGATCAGTGATTGGAGCCCACTGGCGACTGGGTCCTGGATCGCGCGCTCAAGGATCTGGTGGATCGACTCGGTCGAGTGCTTCTTGAGCACGTACACGCGACAGCGGCTGAGCAGCGCGTTGTTGATCTCGAACGACGGGTTTTCGGTCGTTGCGCCGATGAGCGTGATCGTGCCGTCTTCCACGGACGGCAGGAAGATGTCCTAGCATTATCACAGTTGCACAAGTAAGTCGCTTGTACCAATCTCGAGTGGTAAATAACGATACCGTTTAATTAATACCTGCACGTTCTTCTTGAAGCGGTGGATCTCGTCCACAAAGACGATTGTGTGGCGCCGAAACATCTTCTTTTCGCCCTTAGCCTTCTCGATGGCCTCCTTGATGTCCGCCATGTTGGAGCTCGCGCCCGAGAGCACGAGGAACTTGGAGCCCGTGCGCTTGGAGATCACGTGCGCGAGCGTCGTTTTCCCACAGCCAGGCGGGCTAGGTACACACACAGAACGAGTAAGCATTCATGAGCACGTACGTGTGTCATTACGGCTTTCATAAGCAGTACGTATACTTACCCCCAGAGGATCATGTTGGGCACACGGTCAGCCTGAATGAGCGATGACAGAAGCTTTCCTGGCCCTAGCAGCTCCTCTTGACCGACCAGGTCGTCGAGATTGGTGGGTCGCATCCGTTCCGCCAGTGGTGCGGATGACGTCGTCGCTGGCTGTTCTCGCTTGCGCTTCTTCGACTGCACAGGTGATGGGACCACGCTGCTTGGCTGCGTGGTATCATTAGCTAATATAGGCACAGAAGCGCTGGGGAATGAATGCCGTCTTGACTGCTGCTGTGCCGTCGGCAGAGCACCACCAGCAGCGCCATTGGTGGCTGAAGGCTGTGACGATCCTTTGCTGGAAGCCATAGGAGAAAAGAGTGGCGTTGAGAGCTCCAGCGCACGCTTGCGGCGCTTCTCCTCCACAATGCTCTTCTGCAGACACGCCTCCACGTGCAGCTCCAGGTTCTCCGCGCGCACGTGGCGGCTGCAGATCGGGCACTCGGTCGACGCCATGATGCTTGCTCGTCGTGCTTGTCAAAATGGCTGTTTGGGGAGATCTACATCTAATTTTAACCAATAGATGATTTGCTTTGCTTTGTTTTATCCAATCAGAAACGATAATATGAAAATGGCGCCAACTGATTTTCATTTTTAGCGGGAAAACACTTGTGGATGATTGATATCTAAGCCGCGATCGTCACGGTAAGGTGCTGACTGCTACTGCACCGGGACGACGGCGTGCCGCCACCGCCGCTCTCCGCGTCGTTGTCCTCCAGCAACTTGTGCTCGAGCGTGTTGTCCTCCTCAATGATCGGCGGGCACTTGCGGCGCAGCACTAGTTGCGCGCGCTGTTGCTCGCGCTGCTGTTGCCGGTGGCGGTGGCGGTGGCGTCGCGCGTGCCGACCGGACGGCTCCATGCGCCGTCCAAGCCGCGGGCACTGACACCGGTCGCTAGTCTCTGATGACGAGTCGGTCACGTCGCTGTTGCTCAGGAACGACGACTTGCTCTGCGACCGGCCGGACGACGTGAGACTCGCTGTGAACTGCGACAGGATGCGCTTTGGGCCACCGACCTTGCGCGTGGACGACGTAAAGCTGTCCATGGCCTGGATCTCGCCCGAACTGCACGAGCCATCCGAGTCCTCGGTAAAATCGGCCTCCAAGATCGCGAACGGCTGGCAGAACCTGACGTTCTCCTCGTCGAAGAAGTACATCGAGTCGTTGTCTTCAAAGCCCTGTGAGTGGTCCAGGTGGTGCAGGAAACCGGCATCCATGAGCGCGCAGCCCAAACGGATTCCTTCGCACGACGTCGCCACGTACTCAAAGTCCTGCATCTTGTCGATCGCGTACTCGCCAGTGAAGTACTTCTCGTGGCACGGGCTTGGGGACATGTGCGGCAGGCCGCTCTGGTCAAAGTCTTTGCACAATTTGCTCGCGAACGTCGCGAGCAGCTCTTCCTGGATGACCTCCAGTTGAGTCACGATCATCTGCGCCGACGGGCGCAGCGATGGGTCAGTCTGCCACGAGTTCGCGATCAGCTCACGCAATCTCGAGTGCATGGGAATGTCCAGGTCCGGGCGGGTTCCGTCCACGACGGTCTCGAATATCAGCATTGGGTTACACTGTTGCCGTGGGTAGCGGTCCCTGCCCGGATTCAAGATGTCCCAGAACGTGATCGCAAGCGAGTACACGTCCGCAGCCTCGCCGTAGGTGGCCAGTCCCCCTCTTCCGCTGATCATCTCGGGCGCCATGTAGTCCACTGTGCCCGTGACCGTCATCTTGACCTTCGGGAGTACAGCCGCATGCACATTGTTGTCCCGCGTCGTCTGCTCCTGGATCTCTGCGAGCCGCTGGCGTGGCAAGCTCCGAGACTCGCCAAAATCCGTGAGCTTGACGTTGTTCTCGATGTCCACGAGGAAGTTTGCCGGCTTGACATCGCGATGCAGGAATGGCGGCGAGAAGCTGTGGATGTACGCCAATGCCCGTGCGGCGTCGATCATGTAGGCAATGTTTATCAGCGGCTGCTGTCGGTTCACAGGCTGCTGGCGATTTGCGATCGCGATCATGACGTCCTCGAGGTTCCCCTGGCAGAGCTCCGAGACGAGACACACGGTCGGTGGACAAATGCACATCCCGTGGAACTTGACAATGTTCGGGTGGTGCAGCGTGGCGCAAAGCGCAGCCTCATGGGAAAAAGCCGCGACGGTCTCCTCCGTGAAGTTCCGAGGCGTGTATACCTTGGCAGCGACTGGTACACTTGAGTTGAGCACGCCATTGAAGACCACAGCGTTCGCACCAACACCAATCTTCTTCTTGAGCTCCAGGTGGGCAAAGTCGATCACGAACTTGCGGTGCATCTCGATCAACAGGTGGAGACCTCGTGACGAGATCCGCTCGTCGATGTGGACGTTCTGGTTCGTCATGTGCTGGAACGAGCACGCGCGCTGTCCAAGCCCGCGCCAGAACTCTGTGTCGGCCTTGAGCACGCGCCAGATGAGCAGCGGGCAGAACGTCGCCCAGCCCATGGCGATGTATCCGCAGGTCGCTGAGCAAACCTTGAGATTGAAGCGCGCGAAGAGCAGCCTGAGCATCGTGATGCCGTAGTAAACAAACACGAAGACGCAGAACTGGCGCAGCGGCTTCCGCTGAGCCCGCCCCGGTGGCCGGAGAAAGACGTACACAAAGAAGATCTGCAAGAGCGACCTGCTAGTGGTCTGGCCCCAGAAGACCACGGGCCCCGCTGGGTCGTAGTACGTCGTGAGGATCCACACAATCGGGATCGTGTACGTTGCCAACAAGAGCGAGATGACCACTGCTCTCCGTAGCGCTGGCAGAGACACGCTCTTCTGGTACATGAAGACCAGCACGATCACAAACACAAACTGCCGACCGGAGTAGAAGAATTCGAGGTCGCGCTTCGGTGGGTACTCTTTGTAGTAGTCGGTCGCGAGCGTCGTGCAGAAGAATGTAACATAGGAGCCCGTGGTGGCCGCGAGGATCCAGAGCAGCGGCTCAAAGGCGGGGAGAATGATCTTGCGCGCGGCCTTCTCGTCGCCTTTGAACGCGTCGTGGCGCTTGATGCGCATGTACGCGAGCAGGATGACGCATAACAAAAACATGGCCCCGTAGCCGACGAGCAGCATCAGTTGACTCCAGAACGCGCGCCTGGACCGCTGGCTCGTCGTCTCGACTTGCGTGGAGCTCTTGGCGTCGCCGACGAGTGGGTCGCCCAGTAGGGACTCGGCCGAGGCCGTGACGACTGTGATGTAGAGCGCGGCGGACCGCGTGTGAGGCATGTTTGTTATTCTATGGGGAGACACGAAGATCGAGCTATGGCCAAGTCATGCGGGTGCGTTTGCTGTTGCTCTGCGGCGTCTGTCTCCACACAAACACGCGATGGGATCAGGCAGTGGTTTCACAAAACGAAACCCCATGGCCCGAAACAGTTTTTCTACGATTTTTCGAGAGAAGGATAAATTTAAAGTAAAAACCGCGTCAATGTCGACGACCAGCAGCGCAAGGAAGGAGGCCTCGCTCTGTGGGTTGAACCTGCGCTCCAGGAAGTGCAGGATTTGATCACCAGAAGACAAGGCCATTATGAAGAACGACGGCGGCTTGCGATCGATTTTGCCTTTGGCCTCGAAGAGAAAAGTGTGAACCCCACGGTGTGAAAACATGACGAAGAGACACGAGCTGTGACCGACGTCCACCAGTTTTAAACGAGGCGCCGAAACGGTCGGTGCTGGGTGAATCACGGTTGAAGTGAGTGAAGCTCTCTCTAGGCGTATCCATAATACACGAGGAGCTGTGCCACGAGCTCAAGCAGACTGGAGATGGATGGTCCATGCTCGCGAGATCTTAGCTTCGGCGTTGCACCAGACTTGAGACTGACCGCCAGTCTTCTGATCCACACGCATTCCTGATCAGTCGTCCAGTGTTGCCTTCAGAGAGCGTGGCGACGATGGAGAGAGAGCTGTTAGTTGGGGAGCTGCTGTGTGTGCAGTCTAAAGGTGCACCGAAACCAGCTCTGCTCCGACATGTGTGGGCGATCGAGTGAGGCGGATCCGAGCTACAAGCGGTGCCAAAGGAGCGGAGGAAACGCGAATGCGAAGAATGCAAACGGATGCCCGAGCACAAAAAGAGTCGAATGTCTGTATCAACACGGCTCGCAATCGGCTAATGAAGTTGTTTTTTGCAGCAAACTGATTCAAGCAACAAGCACACAAAGAGCCTCGGCAGGCTGCGACAACTTCACTCGACAAGGGCTCACTGCTCATAGCTGTGCTGCGCGGTCTCTTCATCATCGCCACCATCGTCAACCTCGGTCGTATCCGTTGGATGAGGACATCGCAGGAGAAAACCTGGGGCTGCGAAGCGTACCATGCGCTTCCTCTTCATCTTGGCCGCGGTGGCAGCAGCCGCCACCAGCTCGCGCAGCGTGCTCTCGTTCGCACTCACAGCCGTATCACCACCGCCACCTTCACGACCAGCACCAGTCGTCAAATCGTCTTCATCGCAGCCATTAGCCAGCAAAGTGGTCGTGAGCGCGTGGTCTTCCAGCAACACCGTCGTCGCGCCTTTGAACTTCTGGCGAAACTTGTGGCGCACCGACTTCCGGGGCTCTTCGACCCGCTGGCTGAGCTTGCGGCAGCGACACTGGTAGAAACCAGGCTCGTGCACCACAGTAGCAGCAGCAACCGAACCTGAACTGTTCTCATCAGTAGTGACGACAGTCGGGTCCTCAGTTGACTCCAGCTCGTGGGACCGCAACCCGGCGATGCGCGCGAACAGCGTGCTGTTGCTGTGATGCGTCCACTGGCGTGTGAACAAGCGACTCGTCGTCGTATGGCCGCCAAAGTGCATCTTTTTCCTCTTGGGCTTTACCTTACTGGCCGTCGTCACTGGATCAGCTACTGGTAATGGTTGGTGGACAGTGCTCGGGTCGAATGGACCACCACCGTTGTATACCTTCGAGTCGCTACTCCGGTCTTCAAGGATCGCGATGGGGTCGTACAACTTGATGCAGTACTGGTCAAAGAAGTAGAGCTGATCAGCTGAGTCCTCAAAGGGCCGAGAGTGCTTGAGGTGGTGCAGCACACCAGCGTCCATGAGCATGTTGCCCAAGCGGATGGCCTCCATGGGACACTTGACGGCCTTGAGCTCAATCATCTTCGCGATGGCATGGACGCCCGTCAAGCTTGTGGTCTGCGTGAGCGTATTGAACGCCACCTCCAGGTTGTGCACCCCGTCTTCGTCCTCGTGCTGGGCAAGCAGCTGCTTGCGAAACACGCCGGCGAAGCGCGCGCCCTCGTGCTCCTGCAGACGCTCGAGCAGCGTCACGACGTACTGCGCCGAGGGCCGCGCGTGCGCGTCCTGGGCCCACGTCATCTGGATTACGCGGCGTAGCTCGTCATGGATGGGCACAAGCGAGGCCTGGGCATCAAACTGCGGCCGCTTGCCGTCGAGCACGGCCTGGAAGATGTGTAAATGGTTGTTCTTGAGCGCCGGAAACTTGTCGCGCAGCGGATACAAGATATCCCAGAAGGTCACGCCCAGCGCGTAGATGTCGGCGGCCTCGCCGTAGTTGGCAAAGCCTGCACGGCCCTGGATGATCTCGGGCGCCATGTAGTCCACGGTGCCCTTGACTGTGAGCTGTGCGGTTCTCAAGTGGGCGACTGGTGGGGGCGAGCTCAGTGAGCCTCCGCCAGTGGTGAAGGTTGGGAGTTCGTCACCGCAAGCTCCTGTTGTTGTTCGGCGAACAACCTTGTCGGTGGTGGTGGTGTTGTTGCGTGGCGCAATTTGCGCACGAGGCAAGCACCGCGACTCGCCAAAGTCTGTGAGCTTGACGTTGTTCCGGTAGTCGACAAGGAAGTTGCTTGGTTTGATATCGCGGTGCACGAACGCCGGCGAGAAGCTGTGCAGGTACGCGACCGAGCGCGCGGCGTCGAGCATGAAGCCCAGGTTCACGAGCAGCTGCTCGCGTCGCTCTCTGGTGGACACTTGCAAATGGGTCGATGTGGACACGAACCGCGCAGTGCCACCACTACCATCGTACCCGTTGGCCATGGCCTTAGTGACCTGGTCGAGACTGCCGCGACAGCGCTCCGAGATGAGGCAAATGGTTGGTGGACAGACGCACATGCCGTAGAACTTGACAATGTTCGGGTGGTGCAGCGAGCCACACAAGGCGGCCTCGTGGGAGAAGCTCGCGACCACTTCGTCCGTGAACTCGGAGGGCGTGTAGACCTTGACCGCAGCTGCGATCTTGGAGTACAGCAGGCCGTGGAAGACAGTGGAGCTCGCGCCGACGCCGATGCGCTCGCGCAACTCGAGGTACGCAAAGTCGACCACGTGCTTGCGGTGCATCTCGATGAGCACGTGGAGTCCTTCAGACGAGATGCGTTCCAAGATGATGTGCGCAGCACTTGCGCTTGCGTTGTTGTTGCTTGTTTGTTGCTGGTAGGCGCTGTGGCCGAGACCGCGCCAGTGCTCCGTGTCGGCCTTCAGCACGCGCCAGATCACCAGTGGACTGAGGAGTCCCCAGCACTGACTGAGACACACAAGCGTGTACTGGAGCTTGTCGTTCCCGGTCTCTTGTTCATAGAGCTGCAGTGCCTCCTGGCTCGCGAACAACAGCGTCTGGTAGATGGCCGTAAACGCGCAATATTCGCGCAACGTGCGCTTGCTTGCGCGTGCAGGCGGACGCAACAACACGTACACAAGCAGCGCAAAGACGAGCACTCTGGCGAGCAAGATGACGAGTTCGCTCACGTCGAGATGGAGATCCGCTAGGTCACGACTGGGACCATGAACGACACAGTGCACACCCCACACAACTGGGATCATGTACGTTGAGAGGACGAACGTGATGATGACGGTACGACGCAGTGCCGGGATCGACACGCTCTTCTGCAGCAGCAGCACGAGCACCACGAAGACCACGAACTGCTGGGCCGCGTAGACGCACTCGGAGGCCACGAGTGGCAGTTGCGTGAGCTCGACGCCCAGTGTGAGCATGATGCTGAACGCGGCCGTGAGCAGCAGGTTGACGCTCGTCATGAGCCAGAGCAGCGGCTCGAAGGCCGGCAGGATGAGCTTGCGCGCCGCGTCGCTGTCGCCCTTGAAAGCCTCGTAGCGGTGGAAGCGCAGGTACGCGATGAGCAGCCCGCTGAGCAGACAGAGCGCCGACGAGCCCGCGAGCAGCACGACCAGCATGAACTGCATCTTGGAGACTTGTTTGTTTGCTTGTTGAATTTGTCGGACTGAGCGTCGGGTGTTCCCAAGAGCGGAAATTGGTTTATGGCAGGAAGATCGTGATGGCGGGGAGCTTTTCGATGAGCTCTCCATGCTGAGCTAGTGTGTAATGGGTTCACATCAAAGGCGTTTACTCTCAAGTGCACAAAGTTGGTGGCGATTTTGGTGCAACGCATAGCTTCGAGCAGGATAGTTGTGGGATGTAATCCTCGGAAAACCATGGGAGCGCACTTTAATGGAACGAGCGTGTTGCACAACTCGCTCATGAATAGAAGAAAAAAGAACGCATTGAAGGATGGATGGTACACTTGGTTAAATTGCTTGTTGAAAATGCGATCTTTGCCTTCAAAATTCGTTTTTCTGGCGAACAGGGTTTGACAAAAACAAACGAATCTCGCGGATGCTGTCCCTAGTTGAGGAGAGCAACAAGAAGAATGGACGAGACAGTCACCGCGAGCGCGAGGGAGGACTTCGCGCCAGGAGCAGCAGCAGCACTCGTCGGGACGGTCGTGTTGGACGAGGAGATCGTGTCGTCGGACGCGTTGCTGGTCTTGACGGTCTTCTTCACCTGCTTAGTGCACTGAAGACCTTCATATCCATCGTCGCACGTGCACTTCTTGTTCGAGCACTTGCCCTTGCCGTTACAGGCATTGGTCGACGTCGCGTCACACTCCGAGCACTGCGGACCGGTGGTACCAGCGGCACACTCGCAGACCTTGGTGGTGAGGTTGCACACGCCGGTGGCGCACTGACCTGGGAGCGCGCACTTGTTCGACACGACTTCCTCGCAGTAGTCACCATCGTAGCCGACGTTGCACTTGCACTTGTATTCGAGCGAGCCAATGGCGTCTGGTAGACACGTGCCCTGGCCGGAGCAGAGCAGACCCGACGTGCTGTTTGAATTGGTGTTGAGGCACGTCTCGCTGAGCACGTCGGCGGTCTTGAGGGTCTTGGAGAGCTTCGAGGCAGTGTCCGAGTCGCCGAAGAGCAGCTTCTTGTTCTTCGGGTCGTAGTCGACGCAGCCATAGATCACGTCGATCTCCTTGCCCGAGGCGTCCTTGGCGCCGGCGACGCACATGAGCTCGCCCTTGACGCTCTCGCCGGTCGTATTCTTGGCGCAGTTGTCCGCCGGCTTGTATGTGCACACGCTGCTGATCGCGTTGTACGGCGTCTTCCAGGACGAGAAGGTCGGGCAGAGACCAGCGAGCTGGCCAGCGCAGACATCCGACTCGTTCTCCTTTGGCAGGCACTGCTTGACCGCAACGGTCGAGTCGCGCGTGGTCTGCAGCGCGACGCACTCGTAGCCCTTGCTGCACTCGGTCGTGTCTTTACAGATGCCCGGGCGGTCGGTCGCGTCGGCCGACGTCGTGTCCTTGAACGAAAGCATCGCGCGCGCCTCGGCGTGACAGAAGGCGGCAAGCGCCATGGACGCTACGAGCTTCCAGGCGTTCATCGTGATAGTATCTTGCGGACGGAGAGAAGAGGACTGACTGGGTCGAGTTGACTTGCTCGTGACGCGGAAGATTCGGAAATGACGCTGAAGAAGCAGAGTGCGGGGTTGGCGACTGCAACTCCGCTTTAACGAGCGAGAGAGCGAAAGGGGGACTGGAGAAAGGGCGGATATGCAGACGCCATAGAGAGCAGGTTGACATCCGTACGCGAGCATGCATGGGACGCGAGTGGCGGCAAAGACATACGGAGCGGTGGCTGATACCTCGCATAATGGATATAAACATTATTAGGTTATAAACAGGTTATCTTACATATGCTAATTACACTGATTGAAACAAACGTAATATAAAGGTTTTTAAAAGCACAATTTCAGATTGTGACGTTGCTGGCGTGTGAGAGACATGGCGATCGTCTCGATCGCTTGAAACGGCTGCAAAAGATCCACCAGAGGTCGTTTCGCTGCTCAGTTGTCTTGTTTCAGTGCATAGATTAACGCTGCGCTTGAAAACAAGCCGCAGTTGGCGGGTTAACGCTGGTGTACTGATTCAAAGTAGTTTTTGATGGGCAATTGTACATCCTTTGTAAATTTATATCAAAACGGTCATGGAACCTGATTTCTCACAATTCGACAAATTCTATTGAAATACTCAAGCAAAGTCCAAGCAGAAAACCTGTAGCATTTTATAAATTCAAATCATGGTCAACGACAGCACAAACATGTGGACAACCGCGGTTCATTCACAACTGAACAACAACACATGGAGGCCAAGAACAACTCGACAGAAAATGAAGATACCAACCCGAAAAGCAATCAAAAATCCCTTGTGGAAAGTTTCTCATCAAACAGACACTCCCAACGCCTAAGATAATCACCTGATTCTTTCAAGATGAACCTACTTTGCCGGAGGTGCAACATCCACACCAGAGGTGGCTGGAAGGAACGACACGTTCGCCTCAGAAGACGCTGAGCTGGAAATGTCCACCATGTCGATCGAGTGCTCGCGTGGAAAGTAGGTCACTTGGTAGACTTTGCCCTCCTCCGTCTCTGCCTGCAGCCAATCGAGAAAGCTGCTCGTGAAGTTTAGGCACGCACTCGGGCTCTGTGGGGAGACAAACAACAACAAATCATGTGAGCGTCCGTGGTGGCTGCCTAGAAAACAGTAAAGACGACATACACGCACGAACGTACCCAGTACTTGCGACAGAACGACGGGATGTCCGTGGTCTTGAACGTCTGCAGCTTGCAGATCTCAAAGTCGTCATTGCGGAAGCCGCACACGATCTTCGGGATGCCGACCACAAACGACTGGATCCAGAACGCGAGCAGCTTGAACCGCTCAAACACAAACGTGTCCTTCTCACACTGCAATACGCGGAAGGTCTTAAGCTCAAGGTACTTTTCTTCCGCTGTGGCACCGCCATCGTCATTGTAGCAGTCAATCTCTGCTGCGACCACGAGACGCTTTCCCGAGAGAGTGGTGGAGAACAGCCCACAGTACTCCTCGTTTTCATTCACGACGCGCTCTTCGTCTTTGTCGTGATCACTGGTCGCTTCAGTTGCTTTGGCGAGCGTGGAAAAGATCTCAAACTGCCGACCGGCGTACATACCACGTTTCTGATTCTCGTGCATGTTGCGACTTCCATCGATGTCGCTCTGCGTCCGGCGCACATCCAGGTATACGCAGCCCTCGCGCTTCTCTGCGAGAAATGTCCACTCATTCGACGTGTTATACGGGGTCTAGAGCACATCCATCACGACATTCAAACACGGAAGTACATTAGATCCTGGACCTTAATAGACTGGGTAGTAAGAGATCGGAATTCGTACTCCCATGATTTTGTTCAGATTGTTTCTGAACGTGACAAAGTGCGGGCTCTTGTCAGTTTGCTGCTGCTGTTCGCCTTGAAAATGCGTTAGCGCTGCCAGAATCGGCGCGATCGGCGCCGGATGTGCTTCAGGATCTTGCTCCTCCTTTGGCACGTACTTCTCGATCCCATGGAGGAGGTTTACGCCAATCTCGGGCTCCTTAAACCGGAGCTACAGAGCAATACACGAAGTCATATGAATCGCAAAGACAAAGAGCGTGAACCAAAACCACTGTCATAGTGATCAGCTGCCAAGCACATACCAAATGTGATCGGTCAAAGCGAACTTCGTCCTTATCATACTTGCTGTAGTGTCCGATCTCCGTTGGCTACAGGCAAACCGCAATAAACGACAGATACAAGTTAGTTCACATAAACGCATTGACAGAACAACCGTCCATTCTGCAGCATCGTCGTGCTCCCGTACCTTTGATAGCGAGCAGCGCTGCTCTTGGCGCACCAAGTCGTCAGCTCGCGGGACGCGGAAGCGTTTGCCTTGAGTGCGGCGCTCGTTCAGATTGCGCTGCGGTGGCTCTCGCTCACGATAACTACCGGTCGTGCGTCGCTCGCCCCTCTGTCGCGCCTCGTGATTATCACGCCCGCCGCTGCTGCTGCTGTCGTCACGCCAGGAGCGCTTGCCCGCGCGCGAGCCACCTCCCCATTGCCCCTCGCTCATGTCGTTGACTTTTGGTAGCACAGCGATCGGTTACCCAAAATGCCAAGAGCTACGGAACCCAAAATAAGCGCGTACTCAAAATCAGCTCGCGTCGCTTCGATCAAAATCAATGCTGAAGGTTATGGTGGCGTCATCACACACGATTGAGCAGCGGAGATGAAGCGCGTGGAGAACCGCGGCGTGCGCCCAGACTCGCTCACGAGCCAGTTGCGAGCACTCGCCAAGCAGAAGCCGCGCAAGCGTCTCCAGCCACTGCTTGAGCCTGTAATAATCATAGCCAGCGTGTGAGTATCTTGAAAGGTGTGAGATCTTCATTTCTTATCTCATGTGCATGAATGGTCTTGCATACAGCTGCCATCACAAGGACCACAGACCAAGACGAGAGAGAACGACATGCTCATGGACATCACGAGTCTACAGAAGCAGGTGCAGAGTCCACTGCGGCTCCAGTGGCTCGTGGATGACTTTGTCAAAGCTGCGGGCACGGGCGACCTGAAGAAAGTGGACCAGTACATCCGTGGCGGCATCCCGATCGACCGGAACCACAGTGTAAAGCCACCATGCGATCACTATCAGTCTATTGCGTAAAATGTCTAGGCTCACTCTAATAACCCACGTGCTTTCCCAGGTGCTCCACTACAGCGCATTGCATGCCGCAGCGGCGCTCGAGAAGGACGAGATCACCAAAGTGCTGGTCCAGGCGGGTGCCAATGTCAACGCCATGACCAAGGTACACCCTCAGCTTGTATTGCTATGTTTCCATCATTATTGATACTAAATGGCTAATGATCTATCCTCAGGAGCGCGAGTCTGCGCTCCACATGGCTGCTCGCTATGGCAAACCCGCCGTGGCGCAGGAGATTCTGCGACACAGTGCCGAGATGAAGAGCCCCAACCACGTAGACTCAGCTTTCATCCATTTCTTCAATTTGCTACACCATGTGTGCATCCTTGATCTGACTGCTGGTGTGTTTGGTGACAAACAGCTCGGGCTCACGCCCATGGAGATCGCTGCAGACAGACAAGACCACGAGCTCGAGCGGCTTTTGGAGCGTACGTACCGCCCACTAAGGTAATATCAGTGGCTTCTAACATGACAGACCAGTCATTTATTACTTGTATGTCCACCTTGAGCAGCTCCACCCAATGCGCCAACCGCAGTCCACACACAGGCAGTCTCCTCCACCTCTCTCACGGTCGCCTGGACGTCCAGCTGTAGCGCCGCGTCCAGCTACTTGTTCAAGGTCACGTGGCTACTCTGTGAGAGCGCTGGTGAGTTCACTGAGGAGTGTTCAACGCCGTTCTATCGTATCTGCAACCTGCTGCCAGCGTCTAGGTACCAGGTCATGGTCCAGGCTGGGAACCACACGGTCGGGTGGAGCGAGAGCTCTCCGCCAGTCATTTCCCAGACCGACGGCGATGCCCCGAACGCCCTGGTCGCCCCCACGATCACGGAAGTGAGCGACTGCTTCATTCGCATGCGCATCCAGCTGACGCAGAGCAATGGCTCGGAGATTACACGCGTGTCGATCCAGAGCCAATGCACGGGCGCCATCGCTGCGGTCACCACCAGTTCGTTCCGCAGATTACTCAAGCCCCAGGACTACGAGCATGCCTGGGAGAGCATTATCAGCGACGTTGGGCTCCTGCGTGACTGTGATTCGCTTGATACTACAGCTGCTGGTACCAGTTCAACAACATATGTGGACGGAACCCTCGAGGGCTACAAGGAGTTTGTATCAACCGGCCTGGCGCCCGGTCGAGTCTACTACTTCCGAGTGAAAGCCTGGAACCTGTACGGCTGGTCTCCCGATGGCGAGATCAGCGACGGCATCTGCACGAACGACTGCCCAAAGATGGTGACCAAGGCAGCCAGGTCCATGCAGCTTGTCTGGGCGAAACCGTACTCGACCGAGCACGTCGACTGCTACGAACTCCAGGCGCGAGTGAGCACAAGCACAAAATGGGAGCCCATCGCGTTTCAGATCGCAGGCCAGAGCCTCGACGTCCAGGATCTGATCCCAGCCACGGCCTACCGCTTCCGCATTGTACCACACTACGCCTTCAGTGGCTGGGGTGACGCGCAGAAAGCCACGTGCTCGCCACTATTGAGTACGGACTCGACTTCTCCAGAGCCACCCGTGAAGTTTCGAGTACTCGATCGCACAGCCCATTCGATCGCAGTGCTCTGGGGGATGCCACGGTGTAATGGCCACATTGTCGAGAGCTACTCGCTCCAGTATCGAGTGATAACGAGTCCACAAGCTTTGGGTATCAATGGCGATAATGAGCCTCAATGGATTGAAGCCAATGGCGCAGTCCCAGTGGACTTTATGAGCGTTGTTGTGGACAATCTGGAGCGAGGGCGGGGCTACGAATTCCGAGTCAATGCTCGAAATTCCCTTGGCGAGGGCGCGTTCCTGTATCACGACCACCTCGTGTGGACGTATTGTAAGTTGTTCATCTTGATACTTAAGTATCACCACCTTTGATACCAAATTCGGAAGACTGACTAACACCACTCTGCACTCTGTGTACCTTTCCAGCGTTCCTGACACCGACTGCGCCAGTTTGTGTCTCGAAAACCAGTTTCTCTATACGAATTGAGTGGCAGGACGGCCAGCAAGGCGATGATCTCGATCGCGAGGCGCTCGTATACGACGTGCAGCTCTGTCAGGTGGAGAGCTCAGCAGCTGATCCTCTCGAAGTATCAGGCGAATCGCTAACCTGGACGGTAGTGGGCCAGAGTCTGATCGAGTGCAGCTTTGCTGTCTCTGGCCTCAGTCCACTGGGCTGCTACGTGTTCCGAATACGCGCTCAGGCAGCGTCATCTGTGACTGAGACTGAAGCTTCAACAGCGGATGTGAGTGTTTTCAGTCCCGTTAGCTCAGTCTTCCAGACTCAGAGGCGAATGTGAAGAAGAAGAAGAAAAATCCCACCTTTCACATCAGAAAACCAATTTCAAATAATAATTTATACAAAACACCACCAAACGCATACATAACCTCGCCAACCTACCCTACTCTCCCTGCGTTTCTTCACTCTTTCGCTCGCAACAGGTCGAGAAAGTGGTTCACGACGGTCTCAACCACGTCGTCGGGCC
Organism: Globisporangium okanoganense; assembly: GCA_023334035.1. Taxonomy (NCBI): domain Eukaryota; phylum Oomycota; class Peronosporomycetes; order Pythiales; family Pythiaceae; genus Globisporangium; species Globisporangium okanoganense. The sequence goes on from JAASFY010000598.1 coordinate 16,820, forward strand.
GGTTCGAGTCGTGCACGCCCGTGAACTGGACCAACTGCTTGGGTCCACCGTATTGTTCATAGAGCGCCGTCGTGTGTGCGGGGGCAATAAAGTCCTTCTTGCTTGCGCTCACAAAGAGACTCGCGTACTGGAAGCGCGGCGCGTCGTCCAGCAGCTTGATGTCCCGCAAATTAAAGCCGCCGGTCTTGCGCACCGAGCGGCCGATGATCTTGGCGGCTTTTTCGTATCAATCAAGGCAGAATCACAGGTTTAAGACCAGGCTGACAAGGGAAGGCACAACTGCAAGAGCTCTCTATACAAGACCGCACCTGCAGTGATCATGGCGACCGGGAAGACGAGGTTGCGCCGCTGGGCGCTCATGCTAATCTCCAGCAGCATATCTGAAATCACCTGCTCCATGTCGCCAAAGGCTGTGTCCATCGTCAGTCCAAGCACGAATTTGTCGGGCTCTTCTATTAAAAAATCAACAACAAAAATACAACAATGTTAGAAAATGGTTGGCCATCATAGCAACATTGTGATACATCAACAGCAAACAAGCACAAGTATTACCTTGGTCGGACTTGGCGTACCCAGCGATCCGCAGCCGTGGGTCCTGGGATTCAGTGATCCGCTGCAGGCACTGCTTTGCAGTCAAGCCTTTCACAGGCACGTTGCCAATCGACAGCAGCACAAAATCGCCATTGTTGACATCTGTACGCGTGAGCCGAAACGGCAGTCGCAATGCCGACGGCCGCATGCACAACAGATGACCCGTGTCCTTGCACTCAACGACCTGAAGTTGCTGCGCCTGCCTCTTCGTGAGCATAAGGCTCTTATATTGGACGCTCTCAGCACTGCGCAGGTGCAGCAGTGCGGCTGCAGAGCCAATGCCGTGGCCCCAGATGCCCACGCGCGAGGCCTTGCCGGTCGCGTATAAGTAATCGAGCACGGTGCGCACGTCGTCCTGCTCAAAGTGGCCAAAGGACATGCGGTCACCCTCGGACATGCCCGAGCCCGAGAGGTCGAGTGCGAAGAGCGAGAAGCCCGCTGCGAGGATCCGCTCGCGCAGGTATACACACTCTTTCCGTGACGACGACATCTCGTGCAGGTAGAGGATGCATGGCGGCGACGTCGCGGCTGCAAATGCCGCCGGTGAGAGCAGCTGGAGCTCTTCCGCTGGGTCCGAGACACTCACGCGGTCGTCGTTGAGCCCCTCGATGCTGCTGCGGTAGCTGCTCACGCTCTCGCGCCAATGCGCCCGGTCAGTACTGGTTGTGATGGGGCTCTTGCGGTGCCAGAAGCTGCACTCAAGCACCTCGTTGCGCGCGTTCGCGAGCTGCAGGTCCTCGCGCACGACTATGAATGGCTCTCTATTGCTGCTGTTGGCTGTGGTGTTGTTGGGTTGGATCGTGAACTCGCTCTCGCCCAGGTCCATGAGCGAGTAGGAGGCGCGCACGGGGTTGGTGATCGACTGGATGAGCTCCTCATACGACGTGCAGAAGAGTCGCCACCAGCTTGACAGGCTGTTCGCCTGCAGGCTGTCGCCCTCGCGCATCTATCAGATCACAAGCACGCGCACAGATATATACACACATACAGGTGAGCACACTGGTCAACAAGCGTCCATTACGCCAAGAGCTACGTTCGCACGTACCGCTTCCTCAAGCTCGCCGTCCTGGAAGATCTCCATCGTGTGTGTGGTCTTGGCACTAATGGGGAAGTTAAGCAACTGAGAGACTGAGTGGCTGGCTCAGTGATAGTGGCGCTCGTAGCTGAGCCCGTGTGTGGCTGCTGGCCTTCTTCCGCTTTCTGCTCTCTATTATTGCACGTCGCCACGCCCAGCTCACAACTCACTTTTTCTTTTCCACTTACTTACAGTTGCTTGCTCTGTTACAGTAAGTCGACACGTCGACTTTGCACGACGACATAGCAGTTGACTGCCATCGCCGCTTATAACGCCTGCTGTAACCCGGACACCTACCCATGCTCGTCTAGTCGTAGATCTTCAAGCTTCCCGCACACACGAAGCGCAGGATGTTGAACGCCGCGTTCTCGTCGCGACCGGCAGGATACTCGCAGTGCGGATA
>JAASFY010000599.1:0-18850 GCA_023334035.1 Globisporangium okanoganense
TCTGAGATCATGAAGCTTCCTGTCCAGACTGCTGGGCTCTTTGGAGGATTGAACATCGGGTTTGACACGGTGATTGGGCGCTTACCTGCACTCGAGTTTGAGCCATTACTCTCGGCGATAGTGAACCACTGTTCTTCGCCGGCTTCCGCGGAAACCAGAAACGAACCAGTTTCGAGTCCAAACGTCGTGTACGTCGTGAACAGCGGTAGAGTTCGCACGCTGGAAGCCATCTGCTCGCTTACCCAGCGGTGGAAAGCAGTGTGCTCGGCGGTTGCGGTGGCGCAACACACTGACAGCTTCGAAGCGGAAAACGTGATTTGTGGGACGGGAATGGGCACCCGGGCCAAGCGGTATCAGTGGCTCGCGTACTCGCTTTTGAGCAAGGAATCTGCGGCGACCGTAACGAAGCTTGTGTTGTCGGACGTCGACTTCTATCAGGAAGACATCAATTCCATCTTGAGTGTCCTGAACGCGAAGAACCCTGCCAGCAAGCTCGGTGGTTCTACAAGGACATCGAGAGACCGAGCACAATTCGCGCGAGGGTCACCTGTGCCTGTCCTGAATGCCGAGATAGACGAGTCGGATGAAGAATCCAACGAGAGTGATTACGAATTCGATGAAGCCGGTCTTTGTGAAGCTCGAGCTCGAGCCATGATGCTCAATGCTGTGACTGAACGAGTTAATCGCGCTGCAGTCAGACAACAAATCGAAGCTAACGGTGATGGACAAAGTGAAGTTGGTCGCGAGGAGCGTGGGAGCCAAGCTGATGTCAACAGCAGTGAAGGTGCTGAAGATGAAGCTGCAGTTGAAGCTGATTCCAACGGTGCTGTCGGCGACGAAACCGAGGTTATCGATGATCAAAGCGAGCAAGGTGATGATAGTGAACAATCCGACGATGAAGATGAAGACCACGATGATGGAGATTATGGCGAAGACGATCCCTATAACCTTGTGAACGCGGCTGGGATACTCGGGTTCGGTCCATTTAACCCCGATGACTTCGATCAAGATGATGACTCGGACTCTGGATCGGAGGAAGAAGCTGGAATCGACGACGAAGATCCAGACGTGCGCGCCTACTACACAGAGGGTTTCAAAGAGATTGACGGTGAGCAGGAGCACGATGACGGGCATGCCATACTGAAGAAAGGGACCACAGTTCAAATTGACTGGTTCAGTCCAGAAGGCGAGGCCATTACGCGCGAGTCTCTGGTCTTGCAAGAAGCCGGTGATTTTCGGGTCATCACAAATGATTCGAGCAGCGAGGTTGTCAACATCATCGTCCCCGGTTACGGCTCCTGCAGTGTGAAAGGCAGTCTTATCGACCGGTTCGAGCCTATTCCCGAAAGCAAGACCCCGAGCTCCATTTCACTGGGTTACCAGGGCTCGATCACGTCATTGCGCTTGTCGTATGTGACAACAATGGATGCCCAGATCTTCCTCCCGGTTCTCAAGTATCTCGGCACCAAGCTGACTTGCCTAGAAATGGTTGAAGACGTGTACCTGAACCTTGAATCTCTGAACAAAGTGATTGAGGCGTGTCCTTATCTGGAATCGCTTCAGTTTCCCGCTAACGATGCTTCTCTTCAGAATGCCCTCGTTGCAGCGTGTGCTGAAGAGCGGTTGCGTATTTCAAAGCTGCACATCAATCGCGTTCGTCCACACACGATCGGTGGCCTGATCGAAGCCCTTCAAGACCCAACGACTGCGATTGCCCAGACGCTCGAGAAGCTATCACTCTTCCACGAATATGGCACTCTCTTTGGCAAGACCACGCTCGCAGCGATTATCGACATGCTCCAGCACAACACCGTCCTCGAGTTCTTTGAGATCGACTTTTATCCAGAGGATGCGGACGAGTACAAGCTCCAGTTACTTGAGTTCCACGGACAAATCCTCCCAAGAGTGAAAGAGCAGCTTCCGCTGAAGTGTCGCCTTGCTTTCTTGAGTGTGCTCAAGGCGTCCACCGGTAATCGCGGCAGCACGAAGAAGTCCGTTGAGGATGGACCGTCCGAGTGCAAGCGACCGCGTCTCCTTGCAGGCGCGGACCTCGAGCGAATCGACCGCGGCGTGCTTTCCCTCATCTTCCGCTTTGCCGCACAGCGGAAGACTCGTTGCATTCGAGTGCACGTCCCCGACGACGACCGCAACCGCTTTTTCCACGAGAGGCACCTGCGAGAGCAGGTCGATTCGGACGATGAAGGCTGGTGAGCGTGTCGTGCTAAACACGCTATAGCATGGGAGTGCGTGCATGCTGCGTGTGGGATCATTTTCAATGCGGTTTTGAATACGCCGAGCTCAGTTGTCTTGTGTAAGAGATCTCTTGCAACTTCAGTTTAGAGTACGGTTAACAGTGGCAAAAAAACAGCCTTCAATGGAGGTGCTCTAAAACGGTTTTTATTGGTCAATAAGGGTGCCTTTATTGACCAATAAGAACCGTTTTAGAGACAAAAATGGCTACGATTGGCTAATATTTGTTTACATCTCAATTCCCAAGCAAATCTGTGTCAACTCGCAAGCCAAAATGGCACCAGTCGTGAGCAGCAGCAGCCGAATAAGCTGGGCGACGGCGGCCCTGGCGCCCTGGTGCGCGTTCCTCAAGGAGTACGCCAGCGTCGCACTGCGTCCAAGAGGCGACGCGCTGCTCCTCTACGTGCGTCTTCGTCCTGCGTCTCCAGGGTCGCTCCCCATTGAGTCTATTGCCCGATGCCGCGAGGCCCTGGCGCTGCTCGGTGCGGTCGCGGCTGTGGACAACGCCGCGTGGCAGCTGCTGCTGGAGCACGAGTGCGCGTGTTCTAACCTGCCACTGGTGGACCTGGGTGTGCTGGATCCGTGTTTTGAGCTGCGCCTGGGGGACAGTAAAGACGAGACGCTGGGCTTTGATACGCTGTTCTACCGGACTTTCTTCATGTTGGACGAACTGCAGCCTGTCAGCGACGAATTCAGTGACGCGATGCAGGTGATCATCGACCGAGCCATTCACACCAGAGCGTTCGTAAACATGGGGAGATACATGCTGCATCTGCGCTTCATCCCACGTCGCAGCATTGAACCAGAGCTCGTGAGTCCGTACTTGCAGAGCGTGCTGGAGGTCGTGCGCGAGATTCGACGACACGAGAAGACTCTAGTGAGGCAGCTCTCGTTCATGTTGGCAGAGACCAGTGTGCGTATCGATCACCTCGTGCTTCCAGATGGCGCTTCGTCGATTCTCGCACAGCTCGTAGACTGTGACGACGAGAGTGGGGGCGTGCTTATGTACCCGTCGTTCGAAATCGACGGCAACGCCACGATCGGACGACTGCTCGCTGGTGAGCTGGCGCACGTGCTCGAAAGATTGACGTCCTTCGGTACCGGAAGGGCTTCCAGTGAGTCAGTGGTTCACAACCGCGTGCACATCACCAACTCCAACGAGCACTTGTCCAAGAGCGCCAGCAGCAAATATCTCCACACCATTCGCGCACTTTGCTCTGCTGTTATGGAGTCGCAGCGTGTCGACGAGCTGCACTTGGACAACACGGTGTTCGGCGCCAGGGCGACAAAGAAGAACGAGTGCTGGCAGTGGCTCGCGTATGCACTCTTCAGCAAGGACGCGACGGCTTCACGCATTTCCAAGCTCACTATCGAAGACAACTACTTCAGGAACAACGATATTGACACGATCTTGCGCTGCTTGAGGTCGAAGAATCCAGCAGCGAAGCTCTGGCGTGTTGGGAAAGAGGGACAACCGGGCGCGAAGGATAATGGTGATGGTGGTGGCGACTACGACAACATTGAAGAAGAAGAAAAAGACTATCAAGAGCATGTCCACTTGGACGACCACCAGATCTTTGGCGTCCGAGCGATAAACTCTATTGAAGAGGACTACGGCGAGCTCGACTTTCGTGATTCTCAAGGCGAAGCTGACGATTCGGACGATGCCTCGGAGAATGGCGACAATTGGGAAGACGATCAAGGCGAGCAAGACCCGACGTCTGTCTGCCTCAAAGCTGGTGCTGCTGTTGAGATCTGCATTTCGAGTCGACAAGAGAACGAGCGAGTTTCAGTGCCACCGAGCTACGCAGGTCGCCATTTCCGCGTGATGAACAACGATGAAAGTCTCAACTCGGTCGACATCATCGTGCCCTGTTATGGACACTGTCGAGTCCAGCGCGAGTCGATCGCTCAGTTTGTCGCCGATCCGCCAGCGATCGCGCAATCCTCTTCACTCTCGCGCGGCTACAGAGGCTCAATCACTGCGATCAGCTTTAATTTCCAGCGCCCCACGGATGGTAATGCGCTGTTGCCGCTGATCAAATACCTCGGCCCCCAGCTGACGTCGCTCGATATGCAATCAGAAGTGGGCGTGAACAGCGCATGCTTCCGCAAAATCATGAGCGCCTGTCCAAGTCTCGAGACGCTAGCGATCTTTGATATGCTCAATGTCGTGGAGCTCGACCTCATGGCTGCGTACGAGGAGAAGATGTGCACGATCTCCGACTTGAGTATTGTGGAGTTCACGCCCAGCGACAACACGACCAGGCTGATTCGGATGCTCTGCGATCCAACCAGCGAGGCTGCTCAGAATCTGCGCCATCTGAAGCTGATTCCAGAATCCTTGCAAGCTTTCGAAGCGACTACGTTGACTGCGGTTCTCGCGATGCTGCAGGTGAACAACGTGTTCGAGAGTCTCCAGCTACGTCTTTCGCCCTCACTGTACGACGCTTTCGCTCCAGATCTTCTGAGGTTCCACAGACAGACCCTCCCAGTAGTGAAGGCCCCACTACCACTCTCGTGCCGACTCGCGTTCCTGAGCGTGGTGCGTACGATGAGCTATCCTTCCTCAAGCAGCAACAGCTCAACCGATGGCCAAGACGGGCCCTTGCGCAAGAAGCCTCGATTGACAACAGGCGTCGACCTCCAGCGCCTCGACAGCGACGTGATCTCCTTGATCTTCCACTTTGCAGCGGAGAGGCCAATTCGCGAGATTGTTCTTCGAAGTCTCTAGCTGGAGCAGTACTGAGACAGGAAGCAGCCTGCACGACGGAGAAAAACGGGTAACCAGAGACCGTCGCAGTGGGAGCTTGGCTCGCCAATAGAGTCACTGAAGGCCTCGTAGGAGCACTCTTATGCCGTCAATAGAGTTTTTATACATTCTATGTTGTTGTTGATCGAACTTGGTGCGATGTTGCTGTTGATTGCGATTGGTGCAATGCCTACCATCAGGCTCGCGCATACAAATCTTCATACAAAAGATGGTGTGGTCCACAGGTAACTCGATCTTGGAGAAAGAAGATCTTATTCAAAAGCAAAAAGGAAACGAGAGCCATGGAGCAGCAGGAGATGCTCACGCGCGGCTCGCGCTGGGGGACACTGCTGGAGCCTTGGCGGCCGTACTTTAAGCTCATCGACCGCCTCTTCTCCGGCGACTCGGACGTGCACATAGATCTGATTCGGGACACGAAGAAGACCCCGTGGCGCGAAAGCGTGTGGCGCCTGCGCGAGGCGCTCGAGCTGCTCACGATCGTCGAAATCGTGGAGAGCGCGTCTCAGGGGAAGCTGCCGTGGCAGCAGTACAAATACCCTGGCTGCTCCATTCTGCAGTGCCACACGGCACCTCGCCGATATGTAATCCACCGCTACAACAAGAAATGTCTCCACTACAAGAGCGTTGACGACATTGAGGTGTACAAGGCGTTCTTCTTCGCGTTCGATGAGAGCTCGCTGCGCGGCGAGTTTCGCCGCGTGCTCGACGAGATCTACAGCGAGCTGACACTGGAAGTGAGACAGGCAGTGAAAAAGCACTGGTGGGTCCCCATTTGGATGGACTTCTCGGCGAAAGAGAACTTGACCGTGGCGTTCCTCCAGTCAGCGATCACGTTCGTGAAAAGATTTGCCGACAGCGCGAAAAGCGCTGCAGCAGCAGCACCAGCTCAAGACGGTGACGGTGACCAGTGGAAATACCGATTTCCGTATACCGATTCGATGATGCGGCTGGATATTGTAAACCTGGAGCAGGGTGCGTCGCCACTGCTGACAGAGCTGCTCGCTCTTGGCGTACAGCTCAGTAGGGACATCGACGTCGACAGCTACGCGCCGCTGGCAAGACTGCCGTTTTCAGAGCTCAGCTCTGTTCTCCATGTGATCGCGGATGGATCGTCGTTGCGGGCTTTGGAAGGCTACAAGAAGATTTTGAACGGCGACGTGGAGACCAAGGTGCTGACGTTGCAGAACTGGGGACCAGCTGGGAGGTGGCACACGCGAGTGCTTCAAGCAGTCTGCTCCTCGTTCATTGGGTGTAAAGACTTCCAGAAGCTCAGCCTGAGCAAGTTTCCTGTCGAAACCTCGCGTCGGATCCGAACGAAGACTTTGCAGTGGCTCGCGTACGCTCTCTTCAGCAAGGACTCGACTATCAGCATTTCAAGCCTGACTTTCACAAACGCGGTGTGGAGCAATGATGATATGGATGGGATCTTGGACATGCTGGAAGCGACGAATCCGGCTAAGCATCTGCTGGATGGTGACAGTTTTCAAGACAGCGAGGATTCAATTGGCGACGAAGCTGGTGACGAAGCAGGCGAGCTGACCGGCGTAAATGGTAACCGAAAGGAAGAGGAATATCCTGGGTTCGTGTTCTTGAAGGCGGGGACAACGATTTCGATTGCACCAATTGACGATGACGGTGAGCTGGAGTCGAGCCCAGAGTCGTTCGCATTGAAGCAGGATGGTCTCTTCCGCGTGATGCGAGATGACAAGAGCCTCGAGTGGGTCGACATCGTCGTCCCGTATTACGGGTACTGCGTCGTTTCTCGCGCGTCAATCGACCATTTCGTGTCATCTGCGTTAAAAGAGTCTAGCCTCTCCACTGGCTACGGTGGCTCAATCACGTCGCTGAAAGTGCGCGACTCCGACCAAGAGCTGCTGCTTCCGCTAATCGAGTTCGTCGGCCCCAAACTGCTGTCATTTGCTGTAAATGGAAGGGACTTTGAAGGCGACACTGATGGACAAATCACTGCTAATTTCCTCCGTCAAGTGCTATCGGCATGTCCAAACCTGACGAGTCTTGAGGTCGTCGAACCGGATGAGGACGTTATGGGCGCAATCGTGGAGGCGTACAAGAGCGGTGGCTGCAAAATCGAGAGCCTCGGCCTCCATGAGCTGTTGATCAGTCCAAGCAAGCCAATTATCGAGTTTATACGCATGCTCCAATACCCGGCTACTTCTGCAGCGAAGACCGTACGACGTCTGAAATTGCGGACTGCACCCCACCAGCTGTTCGGCAAGAGCGTGTTCGAAGCGCTTGCTGAAATGCTCCAAGTCAATCGCACGCTTGAGTACCTGGAGGTCATGATGTGCGAGTCTCTTACTGCAGAGCACCAGCCAAAGTTGATGCAGACTGACGGCCGGCGAATCATTCTCCAAAGTCCTCTCAGCCGAGCGCGTCGTTACGCTTTTCTCAGCGTCTTGCAACACAGCAGAAGCGCTTCCCAGTCGACCTCCGAGCCTCCGAGCAAGCGACTTCGCCACACTGGAGAATCTAAAGGTGCCTCTGACCAGGGAAGACTCGGCCGCGCTGCGATTTCGTCGATTTTTGGATTTGCAGCGGATCATTCCGTCCGCGAGATTGAAATTTGCCCGGTGTACATGGACTACTGAGCAATCAGTCGTTGGTGGGGGTCAGATACTACCCGTCGAATGCGCGCTTTGCATTTTGACACACGAGTAGCGTTGAGATGTTTATGTGGGGGGGAAATACGGATTTGGTTGGTGAATTTAATTGAGTCTTGTCGTCCTTCATTTCGATACAGCATTCAATACAGCTATAGGTCTTCGCTTGAAACACAACAGCTTTCGAGCAACACGAAGTCGGGATGTTGGGTCGATTTAGTTGTCTGTGGGCACGTAGGTTTCCAACTGCGCGTTGTGCATGTTGTTTTCTTCTAGCTGGAGAGTTAGACATCAATGGGTATCTACCGCGGAGCAACTTTGTTAGAAAGCCAGTATTCACCTCGCAACCAATAGACGCTTGTGAAAGGTGCTCCTATGGCACGCTTTCCTGACAGCGAGATGACTTCCCTATGCTGGAAGCAAAAAACTCGCTGGAGCCCTAATATCTGGGGATATCCTATTATCCGGAAGCCGTTAATACTATTGTGGAGGTCGGTTAAAATGGCACGTACTATTTTAACCGAATTTGCTAATCAGTTCACCATATTATATATATGTTGCGTTAAAGTTGCCCCTATTCTCCATTTGCAGCAACATGCGAACAACATTCAGGCACAAAAAGCACCGTGCGATGTTGCCTCTATGTTGCAGCAAATGGGTGAAAGCTAAAAGTGGCAGTAATGAATCATAAGAAAGTGGACACATCCTTCTCCCATTTCAAACAAAACCGATCGAGCAACGTTTTGGCGACTGCCTTAATTTTGGCATGTAGCAGTAGTGGTCATAGTGCTACATTACAGATGTAACACCAACGAGCTAATGCTACACAAATCGCGTTTTTCTTATGGCAAAAACAACAGGGGAAATCTGTCACGGGTTTACTCGTAAAAAGCTCCCCAAAGAAGCGCTCGAAGGCAAGAGAGTGAGTGACAAAGGTAACACGACGTCTCTCTATGTGTGTGGTTTGTAGTGTACGACTGTGTCACTGTGTGTGCATGTGGCTGATGTCACTGCGTATACATGTATGTGATCTTGTGTATCTGTCGTCACAGCAGTGGAGATGGCGTCGTCGTTCTTCCCCAAGGTTGAAGATCCGAATGCGCACAACAGCAACATCATTGGCTTCCGCAGCCGCAAACCCGGCCACGATGGCGTACTGAACGGCTCGAGCACGAGGCTCACCAGTGGCGGCGGTGGCGGCCTTGCGGCCAAGAAGAAGCTCACGATCAAGCCGTTTAAAGTGACGCCAAAGCTGCCGGACGCGTTCGAAGAGGAGACGTGGAAGAAGCTCGAGGCCGCGATCAACGCCGTGCACCAGAAGCAGACGACGACGCTCAGCCGCGAAGAGCTCTACCGGTCTGTCGAGGACATGTGCACGTGGAAGATGGCCGCTAGGTACGCAAACGTATATCGCTTATGGCTGTGGTGTGGGCTTTGTGTGGCGTGCTCATGTGTCGTATACGTTGTGTATTTACTGTCGTAGACTGTACAAGAAGCTCGAAGACACGTGCGCGACGTTCATTCATGCGCGTGTCGAGCAGCTGCAGCACGCGACGGGCGACATCAACATGTTCCTCGAAGCCGTGCACCAGCTCTGGGAGGACCACTGCGAGGACATGCTCGTGATCCGCACGATCTTCCTGTACCTGGACCGCACGTACGTGATGCAGACGCCGCACATCGCGTCGATTTGGGACATGGGACTCAACCTGCTGCGCGAGAACATTGTGCAGCGCAAGCCGTTGGAGGCGAAGCTCATCGACGGGCTGCTCGAGTTGATTGAGCGCGAGCGAAAGGGCGAAGCGATCAGCCGCAGCTACCTGTACAACCTGCTGCGCATGCTGCTGTCGCTGCAGCTGTACCACTCGGACTTTGAGACGCCCTTTCTCACGGCGTCCGAGCGATTCTACACGGCAGAGGGCGTCGTGGTCTCGGAGGCCTCGAGCGTTCCGCAGTTCCTGCTGCACGTCGAGAAGCGCCTGCACGAAGAGAACGAGCGCGTGGTCCACTACTTGGACATGTCCACCAAGAAGCAGCTCGTGACGGTCGTCGAGAGCAAACTGCTGAAGCCACACGTTGCGATGTTGCTCGAGAGAGGCTTTGAGTCGCTCATGGACGGAGGACGCGTTGAGGACCTGAAGCGCATGTACCTGCTGTACGCCAAGGTCGACGCGGTGGACGACCTCAAGACCGCGTTCTCGAACTACATTCGCAAGAAAGTGTCGACGCTGGTCATGGACGTCGAGCAGGAGAAGAACCTGGTCGAGAAGGTGCTGCAGCTCAAGTCGGAGCTCGACACGGTTATGAGCAAGTCGTTCCAGGCCAACTCAGACTTTGTCTTCTCGATGAAGTCAGCCATGGAGTACGCGATCAACGTTCGCGCCAGTCGACCCGCGGAGCTCGTCGCCAAGTACGTCGACTCGAAGCTTCGCACGGGAAACAAGGGCGGCTCGGAGACGGAAGTGGAGAGTCTGCTGGACCGCGTGATGGTGATCTTCCGGTACATCCAGGGCAAAGATGTGTTCGAGGCGTTCTACAAGAAGGACCTGGCGAAGCGCTTGCTTGTTGGCAAGAGCGCGTCTTTCGACCTGGAGAAGCTCATGCTGTCGAAGTTGAAGACCGAGTGCGGCAGCTCGTTCACGAACAAGGTACTGTTTAGTGTTTGATACGCTCTCTATGTCGCTCGCTGCAGATTTGAGGTCTCATTCTTTTGTTTGCAACCTGTTTGTGTAATGTGTAGCTCGAAGGAATGTTCAAGGATATCGATCTGTCTTCAAACGTGATGACGCAATTCCAGCAGCACGCGGCTAGCCGGTAAGGAGAAATAACAGTGTTGTTTCTGTATTATTGGTTGTGCTCACCCCACTCACTCTCTTCCTCTCCACTTGTGTTATCAGTGTCGCGCTGGAGGCTTTGGGCCAAAAAGCTCCAGATATGCAGGTCCAAGTCCTCACAACGGGCTTTTGGCCACCGTACGCTGCAGTTGACATTAACCTCCCGTCCTCGCTCGTGCCGCTGAAGGAGATCTTCGATACATTCTACTCGTCCAAGTACCAGGGCCGACAGCTGCAGTGGCAGCACTCGCTGGCTCAGTGCGTCGTGAAGGCAACGTTCCCCACTGGCAAGAAGGAGCTGGTCGTGTCGTTGTTCCAGACGGTCGTGCTCCTGTGCTTCAACACGACCGACTCGCTAGGTTTTAAGGAGCTGAAAGAGCAAACCCGGATAGAAGATGGTGAATTGCGGCGAACGCTCCAGTCGCTTGCCTGTGGCAAGATCCGCGTCCTCCAGAAGACGCCAAAGGGCAAAGAAGTCGAGGATGGCGACTCGTTTGCGTTCAACAGCGCGTTTGTCAACCAACTGTATCGCATCAAGATCAATTCGATCCAGATGAAGGAGACCAAGCAGGAGAACGAGGAGACCCACGAGCGCGTTTTCCGCGACCGCCAGTACCAAGTTGACGCCGCCATCGTGCGCATCATGAAGTCGCGCAAGAAGCTCTCGCACGCGCTGCTGATGACCGAGATCTTCACGCAAATCAAATTTCCCGCCAAGGCCGCCGACATCAAGCGCCGCATCGAGAGTCTCATTGACCGCGAGTATCTCGAGCGAGACGCAACCAACCTCCAGATGTACAACTACCTGGCATAATTGGGAGTACTCTCGTCGAAGCGCTGCAGTTTATCAAGAAGGAATCGAAGCAGAAAGAAACACAGAAAAACGCGTTGCGTGATTGATACACAGGCGGCGGCTTGTCCTACTACAAAGCTCGAGTGGCACGAGCAGAAGAGAATGAGCACCAGAGAGAAAACGCAAAGAAACAAGATGCCGCTATCATAATTCGAGAAAAAAACATGTACGTTGTTGGTTGACTTTTTTTACAAATTGTTGGTGGTGAGCTTACAAAGCCTATGCTATGCGTTCGCTATAATACTTTAGGGTGTATCAATATGTAGTGTGTGGCTTCAGTCAGGCCTCTCAGAATCAGATTTCCAAGTCCTCGTCGCTGTCATCCTCATCGGAATCGTCCGAGTCCGAGTCCGAGTTAAAAATCTCGGCGTGGATCCGGTACTGAAGCAGCACGGGAAACATCTTGCAAAGCACTTCTTCGCCCTCTTCCCGAGTCTACAGGTAAAGCACAGTAAGCAACACGTTAATCCATGAGTTTATACCCCAACAGCACATATTAATCCATTAATTTTATAATACAACTAACACCACCAAGCAACGAGCAAATGCCCACCTTGTAGCCCGTGATGACGATTTTCCCCGAGACGAAGATGAGGCACGTGGCCTTTGGCTTGACGACGCGGTAGATCAGCCCCGGGAACAGCTCGGGCTCGTACTGCACGAGGATTGAAAATATTGAAAATAATTTACCACTTCTGGTAAATAATAGAGAGAATAAATTAGTGGGCAGGTAGTCAGTTGGGAACGTACCGTGCAGAATCGCGAGTGGTCTCGCGCGAGGCCCTCGAGACGCACTTTGAAGCACAGATCGGCCGACCCGACGACGTTTGCGATCGCGAACCTGGAGAGATCCGATGGGTACGAGAGTTTCTATTCACCCAGCAGCAGCAACAGATAATGTTAATAATCACATAATAGCTGGGAAAGCTATAGACAGTCTTGGTAGATTCATGTTGATTGACTGAAAACGGCCTGCGGCTCACTTTCAGGATGGATCGAAATTTATCGAGCGCCTGGTTCGCGTCCAGCGCACTGGTGCACCCAACAATTAAGAACTACAACAAGCAATACGGATACCATTAAGCATACAAATTACAGTACATGGCCAACAGAGTAAGTACAGTACCTTTCCGCTCCGATATGCGAGCACGGACGCCTTTGGGGTCGTGAACCGGATGATGAGTGCGCTGAAGCCCTGTCCAAGCCCAAACAAATGTAGCAAGACACCGAGCCGTTATATCAGCCATTCATTGTCTGCATATCCACATAGTTGCAGTGTGGAATACAGTAGATACACGTACGCGCTGCGAGTAGTCCGAGTTGCGGATCTGCAGCGCGAGCTGCTTGACATCGAGCGGATCGCGCAGACTGCCGTGTCCGAGCATGTTGCTGCAGAGAGAAAACACCCGTTCGTCAGTTACTTGCCTGAATACACAAGCAGCTACAGAATGCCAAGCTGAGCTGATAAGCACGTACACGATGCGCAGCCGCACGCCCTCCCCCCGCAGACGTGCAGTGGTCCATGGCGCGCCGCTCTCGGTTGTCGTCACTGTCCCCGCATCACCATTGCGAGTCATTTGGCAACACAAGACCGCGGGAAAATTATTGAAATTGGCGCCAATATATTTTAAAGATCTTTTCTGGTTGGCTAAAAAGAAGCAGTGATTAATTATTGGCCAATCAGAAGGAGCCCCGACAAAGCGTCGTTTTTGGGCCGGATTTGAGCGTTTTGTCGGTTCTCAAATTTAAGTCTCAAAACCGACAAAACCAGTCGACAAACTCAAATCCCTATTGTTGTGTACCAAAAAAAACAGTGGCTGTTTTTTGTCGGCGCTAACTTGATTGGTTGAAAATAAGCATATATTGACAATGTACATTGCTGCATTGCTCCATTGTTGCGTTCTGCATTGTTGCACATTCTGAAGGAGCAATTGATACACAAACTCGAAGAGCTATGGAGACGGAGCACTGGCGATTCCTGGAGCCCTGGTGCGTGCACCTGCGCGGGCGCGTGACGCTCGAGACGCTCAACAGCAACAGCAACCTATGCAGCATGCGTGGTTGCTACTCGTGGCTCTGCGTGACGCTGCCGCCCGACGGCAAGGGCGCCAACTGGAAGCTCATTCAGGAGCTACGTGAAGCGGTGGAGCTGCTCGGCGCCGTTGCGCGCGTGGACAACGCAGCGTTCAGGGCGCTGCTCACGAGCAAGTGCGGCGTCTCAGCCCTGCGTGAGTCTACTATTGCTACTGGTGGTAGTCACAGCAGAGCACTGCTTGACCAATCGCTGGCGCCGCGCTTCTCGTTCGTGTTCTACCAGTACCAGAACCTCGAGGTCTCGTGGGGCAGCACATTGTACAACCAGTTCTTCCTGGCGCTTGACCACGAGAGTCTGAGCGACACATTCCGAGACGCAATGGCTCAGATACAGCGTATCGCGACAGAAGGTGGCGATCATTCATTAGCAGACAAGATCCCGGTCGAGATCTCGTTCAAGCCGCCGGAGCTGCCGCCCCACTGGTCCGTACCATACCTTAAGAGCGTGTTGGAGATTGTCCAAGCTATCCAGGATGAGTCTGAGTGCAGCACCAGTGGCGGCGATCACCCGTTCCCGTTCCTTCTTGAGTCCGTGAACCTCAACGTCAACTACGTGACGCTCGACAAGAAGACGCTGGTCATCCTGAAGGAGCTACTCGCACTCGGCGTCAAGATCCCACTGCTTTCGCTCCACGACTCGACGACGATTGCCAAGTCTTCACGAAACCACATGGGCGAGTTCATCACAGCGATGACGCGCTGCTCTATGAAGACTGACGCTAGCAAGGATGACGACGCTAGTGCGTTACCAGACTTCCAGGATCCCCAGCAGCCTCGCCTTCATGATAATGGAGACACGCTCCGGTTAAGAGGACCTGGGGTCGACTCGCACCAATTTGGCGCATTCTGTTCGGCGTTGGCGTCCTCAAAGCGCATCACGAGCGTGCATCTGAGCGAGATGTTTACGGAAGAGCGCGGCTACCACCGCTTCATCAAGTGGCAGTGGACCGCGTACGCCTTCTTCTGGCGCGACTCGTCGCTGTCCGACATATTGAGTCTGCACATTGCTGATACAAAGTTACAAGATGAGGACGTGAGTGCGATTGCGAGCACCGTGCGGGCAAAGTATCCAGCAAAGAGCTTGTTGAGAGTACGACACGACACTGGCGATCTAGTAGACAACGAAGATCCTGTGAATTGCGGAGATCAGCGCCAAGGCAGTGACAACAACAACCCGAGCCTGAGCAAAGGCAAGGATCAAGACGTCGTCTCGGTGCTCCTGAACAAAGGCACGGAGATCAAGATCGACCCGTACGACCCGTACGGGCGCACGTCCTTCGAGCTCAGCGCTGACGACCACTTTCTCGTCATGAAGGACGATTGTGCCAGCGACTTCGTGGAGATCTTGGTGCCTGGGTACGCTCAATGTGCAGTAGTGCGCGACGCGGTCCAGTACTATCTCTGCAACTCGGAGGAAGACGTGACGCCAGAGCCTTCTCATTCTTCTCAGTCAAAAGTGAGCTCCAGCAGCATCACGTCCCTACGGGCCGAGTTCAAGCACGTTGTCCAGGCGAGCACGCTACAAGCGTTCATCACTCTTGTCGGAGCGCCATTGCTGTCGCTGGTTCTCAAAGTCGGAGGCATGTCCAGCGAGTCGCTCGATGTGATCCTACGAACCTGTACACAGCTAAAACTCCTGAGCCTCGACATCATCGAGGAGAACACGCTGAGTGTGCTCGCTCACGCGTACGAAGACAGCACTCTTCGGTGCCAGATTTTGTCGCTGAGCTTGCAAGGCCTCGAGCTCGAGAGCGAGGAGATCTCGGTCTTTGTCCAGGCGCTCGGCAACAAGAGCACCACACTCGCCAACACGCTTACAGAGCTTTCCATAGGCGAGCGCCTCGAGTCCTACGCACTCGACGAGGCGAATCTCTTTGCGCTGCTGGCGATGCTCGAGACGAACACCAAGCTCGAGTTCTTGGAGCTGTACGTGGAACACACGCTGTACGACAACTTCCTGCCATTATTTAACGAATTCCACGGCCAGGAGCTCCCAGTGATCAAGGAGCAGATGCCCCTGGCGTGTCGACTGGCATTCCTCAGTGTGCGCACAGCCACGACATTCCTCCCAGAGTGGGATACCAGTCAGACAGAGGAGAGTTGTGAAGAGCGTGCGCCAAAACGACCTCGCTGCCAGGGCTCAGGCTCGTCGTCATCGACTGGTGCGACAGACACGTCGAGGCTCGATCGCCACGTCGTCGCGCTCATCTTCCAGTTCGCTGCGATCTCCAAGCAGCGCGTCGTGAACATCATCAAGTTCCACTGATCACTTTAGTATCACTGTATTAACATCACTGTACAAATCAACATATCACCACCACCTTGTACATTCAGCATATAGCCCTAGCCAAGTCTGCCCAGATACTGAAGACTCACTACTGCGGAAGGTCTCGCAATACGACCCGTCTCGTTGCCGCCACGGCCGCAAAGCCAAACACGCGTGCCAGCACGTGCCGCTCAATGTGACTCACGAGATTGAACTTTTCCAAAGTACTGATGCTGAGCAGCGCCATTCTGGATCGGAGCGGCAGCTTGCGCTTCTCAACAGGGAGGTACTGGTTGTTGAATTCCTCAAACGCACTCGCGAATGAGAAATGCAGTGGTGCTGGCAGGTGGAGCTCAAGGTATAGCAGCATCTTGTTGACCTGGAGCATTGCTAGAAAGGCGTGGACATTCGCCTCGTCCATGGTGATCTCCTCCGTGGACTCGCCAATGCAGAGCTCGCTTATCGTGCTCGCAATACGCTTGGACGGATCCGACAGCGCGACCGCCAGGTTGGTGAGCGTCTTGTTGCTGGTAAACTGGTAATCTTCGAACGTGAGCGACGAGAGCACGCAGTATGGCGCCTCGTAGATCTCAATAAATGCGTCGAGATCTCGGTCGCACAGCTGGATGCCTTCAATGTACAAGTTGCGCAGCTGCGGACAGAAGCGCAGGACGTCGCTCAGGTACTCGAAGGCAAAGCCGTAGGCCTGGAAGATCTCGAGCGACAGCAGTGGCCCTCCTATCGCACTAAGTAGCCTTCGAAGCGCTACAAAGGCCCCGTCTTCGTCGAAATCGATCGAGATCGCAAACGAGGCGACCTGGTGATGAGCTCTTGCTGTTGGTGGTCGTGATGACGGGACCAGCGCTGTCGTCGTCTCGTCGTTCGTGATCTTGAGGACAGCGGCGCGGTCCACCCAGCATTCGCCAAAGCCAGGGACGAGAATACCCAGGCACTGGCTGCCCAAGTCGTCCTCCATGATGGGAAACTGAGAGTCTCGGTCGAGACTGAGCGCATCGGACACCCACTCGTCATTGTCTTCATCACTACCATCATCAGGTGGAGTCAGACGAACGAGTGTGTCCTTCAACAAGTGGGCAACCCGTCTAGTTTGGTCGGGTACTGTGTTGCTACTAGTGAGCAGCTCTTGTAGTGGGTACGCGGACTGCATGACCGTAATCATGGCCTCGACGTCCTCGAAAAGCATCCACTGGCCGTTGATCCCGAGTTTGTCAACCGAAATCTTCGAGTCACGACTGAAGAGCGCGTACGCGAGCCACTTCCACTTGGCCGCGCGGTTCGCTCTCGACGTGTCGTCAAACACGGAGAACAAGTTGAGCGAAGGCATGTGGCTCGAGACTGCGAGCCCCGAGCTCAGCGCTGCGAACTGGGCGACGCCGACGTCCGGGCCTTGGATCGTAAGACTCTCGACTGCAGCTGGCGACTGCGATGGCTTGCCCACATCAGTGATGGCTCGGGACAGCGTGCCCTGAGCCAATAGAGAGCACCAGCCTGCAGTGATGTCACTCTCGCGAAGTCGGACTGTTAAAGCGGAGATTGTAACGCCCAGTTCCATTAGCGTCGTCAGGATGCCGGCGACGTGAGTCGTCATCTCAAAGCTGTTCAGGTGCAGTCTCACGGACTCGAGCATGAATGCACTGGTCCATGTACTACTGTCACCAGCTGGCTCAGTGGCTGGTTGCTGGCGATTAGCGTCTTGGGTTTGAAACAATCGCAGGATTCGGACGACGCTGAGGAGGAACTCGACTAGATCCTCATGTCCGATGCCCAGCGGCTTGAACTCGAGACAGATGGGTACGGTTGGCACCTTAGAAGTAGTACCAGCTCTGCCCCCGTGACGCATCGCCACCGACGACCACATCTTGCTTCCGAAGGCCTCGTCTTGGTCATCGTCACCAGCACCTTCATCACCTCTAAGATCATTCGAGAAGAAGAGCTGGGTGCAAAGCATCTCGGGCCACCGCACGTCCTCAGCGATCGAGTCGCCATCAAACTGGAACGCAAAGCGCGCCTGCAGACCCTCGTCGTCGTCGCTATTACCACGAGCTGCTTCTTGTTGTCCTACGTACGTCACGCTCTCGACGCTCTCGCTACGAAACCCAAAGCAGCCCGCCACCACCTGCCGAAACGCGTGGACGTCTGTGTGTGCGAGCACGCTGAGCAGCTGCAGCGCCTGGCGAAGACACCGGAGCCGATGAGCTTCACACGCAGCCCCAGAGTCAGCACTTGCATCAGAAGAAGGCGGCGGCGCTGGCACGTACACGCGGAGCCAGTTGCACGCGCGCAGCAGGAAGCGCGTGGTGCGCTGTGCGTGTGGCTGGTCTTCCAGACTCACGAAGGGCACGAACAGCTCGAGCCATGGCTCGTTGCTGGGCATGCTCATCAAATTCACAATTAATTGTGTTGAACTTTGGCAGGTCTCGATTCACATTCAGACGACATTTTTGCGTCTTTGTATGTGGGTGATGTTGCGCGAACAGGATGCTTTCTCGTGCAGTATCCGGTATCGTGTTAAGATAAATTCGAATTGAAATCCTTGTTTACCTAAAAGGATTCCATTACTCAAATCAAAAACCACAAAATCACATTTAGCTCATTCCAGTTTTGGGGGGGGGACCATTTTTCATTTTGCGAGCAGCTCACCAGCCCCAAGAACCATGGACGAGCGCTCGCAAGCGTCACGCGCTCAATCGCAGCGGCGAGGGAACTCCCAAGGTCGCGGCGCGGGTTTCACGGGCGACGAGGTGATGGAACTGTTGGCGATCATCAAGCAGCTGCAGCCGCTGCGAGGCGAGGATTGGACCGACATTGCACACCAGCACAACGCCGTCAGCACGCACCCGAGCCGCACGGCCGACTCGCTGCGGCGCAAGTTCGCGTCGCTCTGCCGCCTGGCGCCGCCTGGTGGAGGGAACGATAGGCACTGGTCGCGCGAGGTACGCGAGGCCGTGCGTGTGCGTAAAGTGATCGACCAGCGCCACGCGCTCGCTGGCGGCAACGGAGACGAACCGCTCGCGAGCGACGCCGTGCGCGCGGCCTTTGAGAACGTTGACGACGAGGGCGGCGGTGTTAATAACGCTCCAGAGGCTGCTAATAATGAGACTGATGACCAAGCGGAAGGCTCCGATGCTGCGGAATCAA
>JAASFY010000600.1:0-18844 GCA_023334035.1 Globisporangium okanoganense
GGCGTCGTGCGGTTGCCCTGGTCGTTCGCGATGATCTCCACGCGGTCGTGCTGCCACACGCCCACGCACGAGTACGTCGTGCCCAGGTCGATCCCGATGGTCTGGCCCGTCACGGGCGCTGGCTGCTGCTGGTCGCTCATTACTTGATTGCTTGGGATGGTTGGTTGTATTCTGGTTGACTTGCTTGTTTGTTGTCTGGGGAAATTCAGAACTGAGCATGGCGTTGCATCTTGAGCCCAGGTTCTTCAACACTCACACGGGAGCAAGGTTGAATGTGGGGGGTTGTTGATCTGGGAAAGGAGGCCTTGCATGTTCGAGAAGCAAGGTTGAGCTTCAAACGGCGGGATCGCGAGGCTCACATTGAAATGAGGCAAAGCAGCATGCGACTGGATTTGCAGCACGCGCGCGCTGGGACGAGGACATCAGAGCGACAAGCGCTGCGCATTCTCGATCATTCGTGAACGCCTGCTGGCCGGAGCAACTGGGTCGGGGGCTGAGCTCGTGGCTCGCGCGAGCAAAAGTCTTTGCGCAGCTCCTGCTGAGGAACGAGCTAACGGCAGCAGCAGGAAGAGCGCAACTGCACGTAAGCGGTTACACGCCACTCGCCACGCGCATCACATGCATTCTTTCACACGCACGTCGCATTATTAATTGCTCTCGGTGCCTTTTCTCTCTCTCTGGTTGAGTTGATGGCGATTTCACCACAACAGTACCAAGCCACACATGCGCATCGTACTACGAATGCCATACCTGCCCTCTCGGGCGGGCGTGAGCCATGAAGCTGGCTACGTGTGTTCCCATCCATTAATTCCGCTTCAAGTTCGTTGTTTCGAGAAGCCCCTTCGAAAGCGATCGAAACCAGATTATCAGGCGACTTATCGACTTGGGGAGGAACATGCGACACGTCAATATCGTCACTACACCTTGTTTAATGCGTATAGTTATAGAAAGGGTTTGAATAGTATTTTGTCTACGTATCTTTCTGTTCTAAAATAACTTATTAGCATGTATGATATATAAAAAGGTAATACATGATGGAATCAGGTGCAGCCAGGCGTGCAGCTCCATCTGAGATTTCCGTAACGCTCGAAGAAAGAAAATCTGACTCGGTCGTTTTGCTCGAAAGATCTGGTGGAAT
This sequence comes from Globisporangium okanoganense, assembly GCA_023334035.1. Taxonomy (NCBI): domain Eukaryota; phylum Oomycota; class Peronosporomycetes; order Pythiales; family Pythiaceae; genus Globisporangium; species Globisporangium okanoganense. The sequence continues at coordinate 1,139 of JAASFY010000600.1, forward strand.
TAGCACTGTGCAGGTGTTGTTTTAGCTACGTCTAGGCATTTCTCGACGACAAAGCGCTTGCATGTGCTCGCACTTCTCATGGTCAAGAGAGGAAGCCCAGCGAGGGAGTAATTCGACTGGGTTGTGAATTGTCGCGTTGTGTGTCGCCCGCGACTTGCGACTTTGGTTGCGTGCACCTCTCTGTACAGGCCCACATCGTCCAATCGTCCTCTCAATGTACTATGATGAATTACCAACTTGACAGCGACTTATGCTCGGTCTCATGACGATTTACTGCAAAATGCCAGAAAATCACCATTCAACGTGATTTATTTTCAACAGTCCGAATTGTGAAACCCGAGCGAGACGTTGGGAAAGAAACTCAAAACCACCACTTAGCTTATCAAAACGACTGGAGGTTATCAGATTCGCCCTCACCGCGAGCTTCATTATTCATGTTGATCGCTCATTCCGCAATCCGCTCCACGCACAACAAGCCCCAAAAGATTGCTCCTCCGATTTAAGTCGCCTGATAAAAACCTGCATTTTAAGGGAAAACCTCTCAAATAGCATTCCATCCGGCGCGCCAGAGACCTGACGCAATTCCAACTCAGAAAAATAAAGCGAGCGAGTCCAGTCCAACCACTCAGACACAGACTCAGAAAGCCATCATCACTCTTGCTGGCGAGATCCCCCTCTTCCAGTCACTTCTTGATAGCACCACGTGGCAGCAGACGCAAGAGAGATAAGAGACCGGCATGCTGGATGACGAGGCGCGCCGCGCGTTGGAGGAGGAGGCCATCGCGCTCGTGAGCCTGAGCAACCCGACCACGCGCTTCCTGGACCGGCCCGTCGAGCCAAAGAACAGCAGCAGTAGGGACGACACCAAGGCGCTGCGCTATGCGCGCCAGTACGAGCATCAGCAGCAGAGCACGAATGGCGGGGCGATCCATCCGCTGCTGCAGGTCAAGGCGAACCTCATCGCGCGCCGTGACGGGAAGCTGGCGGGAGTTCCCGCGCGCAAGCTGCGCATCAAGGCCGGCGGCGACAACCCGGCGACAGCAGCGAGTGGCGACGAGCAAGGCGAGATGAACAACGCGGCGGCGTTCCTGTCCATGGAGGTGTACGTGAATGGTGAGGCTGGCAGCACGGAGGGAGACTTTCACCTCGCGCCGCACAGCAACAGGAACAGTAGCAGCAGTCACCACCACCCGACGAAGCGCGCGCTGAGCCACGCCATGGGAGGCGAGGAGCTCTACGCGCAGAACCCGGCGGTGTCGAAGGAGCAGCAGCAGCTGGACGCGCTCAACGGCAACATTTCGATGAAGTCGCTGCTCGTGACGCTCAAGAAGCGCAAGCAGAGCCCGCACGCCGAAGCCGAAGCCGCGGATAGCGCCAAAGTGCTGCCGAGCTTCCGCGACGTCTTCGAGTCTCCGCACCAGACGCCCGACCAGTCGCAGAACAGCAACAGCAGCTCCAGTGATGCGACGGGCGGATCTTCGCTGACCCTCATCACTCCGACCCCGAATGCGGTGCTGAGCCCAGCGGAGCTCAAGTGCAAGTACCGCACGGGCAAGTGCAGCAACGTGCGCGCGCTCAAGTCCTGCGGGGACTACCACAACCTGTGCAACTACCACCGCCTGCGCGCGAACGCCAACCAGCGCAAGCTCGACCGCAAGAAGAAAGTGCAGCGCCAGCAGACCACACCGGGGTCCGAGGTCTCGTCCCCACAGGCTGGGACCTCGGCTCCGGAGATGACCGCCATGGCAATGTCGTCGTCGTCGTCGTCGAGCCCGGCGTCCGTCTCGGCTGCGCTCTGCAATCCGTCGGCGGCCGCCGCGGCGGCGCTCGTGTCCATGCCAACGTCCGCGATGCATTTCCAGATGCAGCAGCAGCAGCGATTCGAAGCTGTTGCGGCCCCACAGGCTCAGGCACCAGAGGGCAGTTTAGACCAGAACAGCAGCAGTAGTAATAGTTTGCGCCTCAAGCAGGAAGATAGAAGCATGTAGCTAGTAGTTAATAGAGAGTTAGAGGAACAGAGGAGAGCGGATCCAAACAAGCACACCACAAAACGAAATAGAAAAGCGTTTACAGACTGTGAACAACAACAAAAACACTATTCACCACCAGAGTCTCGTCTTCGTTGTCTGCTTTAAATATATTTCCACTAGCATTATGAGGAGCGAGTGAGCGAGTGGACACGGGAAAGACTGCTGCGTGCTGCTGAGTGTTGTTATATGGCGTTGTAGCTGTTCTATGTGTAGATGACGAGGAAGACCATGACGACGAGCACGAAGACCAAAAAGATGATTAGGCCCAACTGGCACTTGTCTGCGCGTGGCATGGATCACAAGGGCAAGACATTGTTGGTACGATGAGTGTCAATAACATCAGTCAATGGTTCAGGAATGAACAAGAAGAGATCGAGAAACCGCACCTTTGGTCTTGAGCAATCTGCTCATGCGCTCCATCACAAAGTTCATGCGATCCTGCGCTTCGACCACGTCGTCCGTCAGGTCGTCCAGCATTCTAATGAGAAAGAAACACGTCACGTCAGTCACCAACCTCTCAATACGACAGACCGCAAGGTCTTTTCAGCACCAGGCAACTGGCTCACTTGTTCTGCGTCTTGATCTCGTGGTTGATCTCGACCGCGACGGCGTTCAGGGACGTCACGGATCTGGACAGACCCTCTAGGTTCTGGTCCTGCTCTTGCAGAATGTGCTTTTACAATAACAAATAACAACAGACAATGTCAGCATATGAGACTTGTAACGATAGTAAATGGTCATAACTTTCACTTTCGGCAGTGCACGTACGCTCTGGCGCTGGTGCTGGTCCTCCAGAAAGCACGCGTTGTCGTCCAAGCCGCCTGCTTTCGAGGACAGCGGCTTCATCAACTGCATGCAAATAAAGCCATAGTGAAGCGCAGGTGTTAGCACCACCTCAATAATATAATTAATGCAGGTCCAGCATTCTTAGGTACCTACCTTTTGCTCTTCTTTGCGGATGCGGATCTTCACAGCCTCGGACGAGACCTCACTGGATACAGAGAGCAGTTCCTGTTATCAGAGCATTCAAAAGCAGAGATCATCATGGAGAGTGTCAGCATATCTCTTAATGGTACGCTCTGCCCATAGAGGTGGTTTACCATTCGTGATGAAGATACAAACGCTTTCCGGCTTGCAATCTCCGTCTAAAGGCCCACAACAATCATAGACATGGGTTTAGTATATGATCGCTTTATGTGCATCTGCAACATCACAGTGCGTACATTATCGATGTGCTCGAACTTGGAGCGATTCGCCTCAACCATCACGATCGTCTGCTCCAGGAACTTGAGCGATTTCTCTGCCGATGCGATCGCATTCGAGAGCTCTGCGCACCACCAAGCGCATAAATGCATTCACATTGCATTCGAAGGCAAATGAGAATACAGTCATCTCATACAGTAACAGCACCAATAGTAAGATGTACAGAAAATGTGCAAACGTACGTGAAGTGAGTGCTGGGAGCTCTTTCGCGGCCGGCGCCTCTTTCGCGTCGTAGATGGCCTTCCACTTGGTGTAGCGCTGGTGCACGGACGACACTTTCGTCTCGAGCTCTCTGCGTCACACAAGATACACAATGCACAACACATATAAGATGAGCAACAAGACAAGCAGCCAGAAGAGCACATACAGTTGGATGCACGCACGCACTCTTTAAAGACGTAGAAAGGATCCGCGCTCGCCGCGACGTTGCCATTGGTGTTGCTGCTGTTGTTGCCGTTCGCAGTGCTGGTGGACGGCGGGCGGCTCATGGTGGGCGCCATACTGCAGAACTGGATCGCTCGCTCTCCAGAGAGAGAAGACGGGAGGACGGGAGGACGGGAGGAAGGTGGCGGTTCAGCGCAGCTAAATGCAGAGAGGCGGGCGGGCGTTGGCGCCGTTCTGCTGCTTTATGAAGCGCAGGATTGTTTGAGAAGCTCACGAAAGGACCTTTTGGGTTCGTTGGAAAAAACGCCTTGGCTCTCGGCTTAAGTACGAAAACCTGCTGAAACAAATATATCAGTGGGTTCAGTGATATTTACCTGTTTAATTCAAGTGTCAGCCAAAGTCTACAAATTCCAAGTCTCGCATTCGAATTAAAGTGGCTCGAGAACCTCTGGGTGCGAACAATCCTAGAATTACCAGATGTGTGCGCGCACTTTACAGCTAGTGTCGGGAAATCCAGCAAAGTTTCCTTAATTTCAAATTGATGCAGCAAATTTAATTTCTATCACGAATATAAGCACGCATAATCAGTTTACTCTCGATTCGACAGATTCACCGGTGAAATAATAATAGGTCGGCCAAGCGGCAATGGATCTTTTGGGCGAGCAGACAAACGGGTGGCTAAGAAATCTGAAAGAAGCCGAGAGGTCCAAACCCCAGCATGAAGTAAGCTTGGGATGCCGAAGATGACGTGTACGCAGAACCACTACTCAAGACATAAAGAAGATGATGAAGATAATAAACGGAGTTTGACTTTATTGCTTTTGTTGTGCAGCCACTTCGGGGCGACAGAGCGCCATGCAATTCTGGCTTCCTATAATCTCCTGCAGCTCCACTTTTCATTGCAAACGCGAAGATAAAGAGTCGAGCGGATCTAATGCGTTGCTGTTCGCACACTTAGATCCCATGTCCAAGATGCGAATCAGCAACGTCCGCTGCCGACTGGGGTGCTCGTCATGATGACAAAGCACTTAGTCGACCTCCTCGATCTTCGGGCCCTGGTCGCCGCCAGCGGCTGGAGGAGGGCCACCGGCACCTGGCATACCGCCTGGGGCGCCACCTGGCATGCCGCCGCCGGCACCGCCAGCAGCAGCGTACATCTTCTGCAGAATCGGGTTGGCGATGCCCTCGAGCTCCTTCTGCTTGCCCTCGAACTCCTCCTTCTCGGCCGACTGGTTGGCGTCCAGCCAGTTGATCGTCTCCGTCACCTTGTCGTTGATCGCGCTACGGTCCTCCTCCGAGATCTGGCTCTTGAGCTTCTCGTCGTCGAGAGTGTTGCGCAGGTTGTACGCGTAGTTCTCGAGGCCGTTCTTCGCCTCAATGCGCACCTTGTTCGACTCGTCCTCGGTCTTGTACTTCTCAGCCTCGGCGACCATGCGGTCAATGTCGGCCTGCGACAGTCGGCCCTTGTCGTTCGTGATGGTGATCTTGTTCTCCTTGCCAGTCGACTTCTCCACGGCCGACACGTTCAGGATACCGTTCGCGTCAATGTCAAAGGTCACGTCGATCTGCGGCACGCCACGCGGCATGGGCGGGATGCCGTCGAGGTTGAACTTGCCCAACAAGTTGTTGTCGCGCGTCATCGAACGCTCACCCTCGAACACCTGGATGAGCACACCCGGCTGGTTGTCCGCGTACGTCGAGAACGTCTGCGACTTCTTCGTGGGCACGGTCGTGTTACGCGAGATGAGCGTCGTCATGACACCGCCGGCGGTCTCGAGACCGAGCGACAAAGGCGTCACGTCGAGCAGGAGCAGGTCCTGGAGCTTCTCCGACTGGTCGTTGCCCGAAAGGATAGCGGCCTGCACGGTGGCACCGAAAGCCACGGCCTCGTCAGGGTTGATAGCCTTGCACGGCTCCTTGCCGTTGAAGAAGTCCGAGAGCAGCTGCTGCACCTTTGGGATACGCGTCGAGCCGCCGACGAGCACCACCTCGTGCACCTGCGACTTCGAGAGTTTCGAGTCACGCAGCACCTTCTCCACAGGGTCCATGGTCTTGCGGAAGTAGTCGCCGCACATGTCCTCGAAACGAGCACGCGTGATCGTCGAGTTGAAGTCCACGCCGTCAAACAACGAGTCGATCTCGATGTACGCCTGGGCAGACGACGAGAGCGTGCGCTTAGCGCGCTCACACGCGGTACGCAGACGACGGAGCGCGCGCTGGTTGGACGTGATGTCCTTGCGGTGCTTGCGCTTGAACTCGCCCACGAAGTGGTCCACGAGACGGTTGTCAAAGTCCTCACCGCCCAAGTGCGTGTCACCGGCGGTGGCCTTAACCTCGAAGATGCCCTCCTCAATGCTCAGGAGCGACACGTCGAAGGTGCCGCCGCCGAGGTCGAAGATGAGCACGTTGCGCTCGCCGCCCTTCTTGTCGAGGCCGTACGCGATAGCAGCGGCAGTCGGCTCGTTGATGATACGGAGCACGTTGAGACCAGCGATAGCGCCGGCGTCCTTGGTCGCCTGGCGCTGCGAGTCGTTGAAGTACGCTGGCACCGTGATGACAGCGTTCTTGACCTCCTTGCCGATGAAGGCCTCCGACACTTCGCGCATCTTAATGAGCACCATGGACGAGATCTCCTCAGGCTGGAACGTCTTGGACTCGCCCTTGAACTCGACCGTGATCTGCGGCTTGTCGCCGGCACCCGGGGTCACCTTAAACGGCCAGTGCTTGATGTCGGCCTGGACGATCGGGTCCGAGAACTTGCGACCGATGAGACGCTTGGCGTCGAACACCGTGTTGTGCGCGTTCATGGCCACCTGGTTCTTGGCGGCGTCACCGATGAGGCGCTCCGTGTCCGTGAACGCCACGTACGACGGGGTCGTGCGGTTACCCTGGTCGTTCGCGATGATCTCGACACGGTCGTTCTGCCACACGCCCACGCACGAGTACGTCGTGCCGAGGTCGATGCCGACGGATTGTCCGGCAACAGCTTGAGCCATCTTGGATGAGAGAGTCTTGGGGGGTGCTTGGGGGAGCGGGCTGGTTGGTTCTTCGTTCACTCTTGCGAGGAAAATCGGAAATGAGGCTGTTGATGAGAGCCTCAATGGCCGTCGTGGCCGCCCCAAAAAGATATCGAGCTGCTCTTTCTATCCAGCCACGATCCTTCGAGACAAATCCAGAGCGGCCGACAATAATTATTCGTCGTAATGCTCTCTCATTGGATTAGAAAGATGTTTCAGATGTATTTCATCCAATTATAGAGCGTATTGGTAGCCGTTTCCGCACCCGACCAACTGGAGATGAGGTACATAGTGGGTGGAAAGGGATCCATTAGGTCGTCCACACGAGGGACAAAAGCGCTGGAAATTTTTTTTGACCTGGCGTTTGTATACTGAGCGTTCCAGGTCGAATGTTCTCGAATGCTGCCACTTGGTTGCCTTAAAGATGGCTCCTCTTTGCCCATCTCCAAGAATAGCTCGACCAATTCCCAGCCAATGAAAGCGCTGCAAGCGGCTGATAGTGGAATTTTCCAAGTGACATGAAACGAAAGTGCCCGTGACAAGATTTGAAATGGGTTGACATGACACGCGACAAGCTCCAGATGCAATGGAGGACAAGCGAGAGGATTCGAGAGCGCTGGACGAGCAATTGAAGGTGTGCTGTATACGCGTTGGTTTAGAATGTTCTGGTGCCTTGTGCTGTGTTTTGTGTCTTGCAACCTGAGCTGTATTGGCTTGCTCGTCCGTGTGCGTAGATCCGTTCATGAGCTGCTCGCCGGTGAAGAAGTTACAGGTCTTCGGCGGGTGTGTACGTGCGCACGTACTCGAGGAACAGCGCTGCGCATTGACGAATGCACATGTGAGTGCTCGCATTCTTATTGCAGGTATGAATAGTGTGGAATAGCAACAGCTCTTGCGTTACGTTACCTTGTCGTCGCTCCAAGATGCGTTTCATGATCTGCTCGTGTGACCTGTACAAATAATGAGAAGCAAGCAAGCGTGAGTATCATCACAAAGACAAGTTGCATCAATTGCAGGTGAAGCAACTAGAGCGCATGAGCCAGCGAGCACTCACTTCCACTTCGCGATCACATTGCGCTTCTGCGGCGTAAACTTCTTGGCGCGACTGTGCGTGAACTAAGCTCAAAGTGAACACATACGATGCATATCGGTCAATATACAAGCACCTTCATCTGCAAACTCCATGCTCACAGCAACAATGGCAACAACAACCGCCTACCTTTGAAAGCGCATTGAGAATGAGGAAACCCAGGATCGACAGGCCAAAGAATTTCAGCAGCGCCACGACATCTGATGATGACAAACGAAGGAACCGTGAGTGTTTGTCTGTCCATAGGACGAGACAATTGCACAAGGTGTCCACCTAAAATGGACAGACCATACAAAAGTGTCCGCGTCTGAAAAAAAGCAACAACAAAATGTACGCACCTGGCTTGGTTGTGTCCGGGAAGAGCAGTGGCTGGAATCCGCTGTAGAGTGTGTTCATAGTCGACATGACGTGCTCCGCCTCTCGCACAGCGACTGGCAGGTACTCTTCGCACTCCACCTAACGTAACAACACTCAACATCAGCACGCATAATGATACCTCTCAGGCATCTAAGAACCCAACGCACCACGAGCGTGATAAAGGCCACGAGCGGGATGAGCCAGGCCGAGATCGCAAAGAATACGGCGACGATCTCGCGCGAGCGCTTGGCCGCGATCTCCAGCTCATCCTTGGCCAGCAGCGCCTTCGTGTGCGCAATCACGAGCTTGCAGTCGTCCTCCACTTGGCTCAGGTTGTCCTGCACTTTCTGGTGGATCGAGTTCTCGATCGCGTCGCACACCTCGTTGATCTGGTTCACGTCGTCGGTCAACATGTTGCTGTTTGCGGTGCTGTTGCTGTTCTGCGACGGCTGTTGGCGCTGCGGACTCTGGTGCTGGTGCGGGAGCCACATCGCTGGGATCTCGAGGCCGTGCTGGTTGTTGATGTGCTCCTTGATGTTCTGCGTGATCTGCACCATGAGCTTCATGAGCTCCTTCGGGTTGGTCACCGTGTCCGCCTTCGTCAGGTAGTATCTACAACCAACACAAGTTAATCATCAGAGAGCTATCACAAATATGCAAAGCATGTACCACTACGTAACGTTGTTACCTGAGCTTGTCAAAGTGCTTGGCGTTCAGCAGCTTGACGACGTTCATCGTGCGCGAGCAGAGCGCCTGGCCCATCGGATCCAAGAACACGAAGACGAGGTCGGCGGCGTCGGCAAAGCCCAGGATCGCTTCGTTCACGTCGAACGGGTACGAGATGTCGCCGTCCACGAGGCCAGGCGAGTCGATAAAGTCCACCTGTCAGCCAGTCAAGATGAAACGCCATTAGGCTCATTCGTGTCCACTATATATACGCCCAGCACCAGCCATACTCCGAGCTTTTTACCATCGGGAAGCTGCGCTTGGTCGACACGCTCACGCACGTCTGCAGGTTTTCGATGAGCGGCTTGCCGAACTTGGCCTTGAGTGGCTCGAGGTACGGGTAGAGCATCACGGTCGAGTCGCCCTTGATGGGCGCAAGCGTCTTCTTGCTGCCGCTCGTGACGAACGTAAACCCCTGCGTCTCGATGGCCACGCCCGTGCGCTGCACGTCGTCGCCAATGTACCAGTTGATGAACGACGACTTGCCTGCGCTGTGGTTGCCGATCACGAGTACGTTCACCTTGCGCCGCGGCGGGTGGATCGTCGTGACGCCCACGCTGCGCGCCATGGCGACCACGCCCTCCTCCGGCTGCGCGTACAGCGCGTGCACCTGCTTCATGATCTCGGCGGCCTTGCCGTCGCCATCAGAAAGCTCGCTCTTCGCCATCTTGGTGGCGTCGGTCGATACAGTATGCGCTCGGCGGTCTCGTCTGGGACGCGTCGATTGCTTATTGTGGCCGAAACGCGCCAGATTTGTGGGCTATATTTTTTGTTTGCCTTTGATATTACATATTGTTGATAGTCAGCAAAATATTCACTTTAAAGCGGTTGTGTAGAGCATGATTTATACGTTTAATGGTATCAAATCTCTTAATAAAGAGGTAAATGTGTTCCAAGGAGACTTATACCAGCACTCAAGCTCGATTAAGTACGAAATGAGCTCTTCACTGTTTGTTTTGGTAAAACAAAATATGCGACGTGTGACGCAAATGGCTTCCTTTCTTTCAAAAAGTATCACGTGATGCTGCGCCTGCTCTTCCTGCTGCTGTCCCCAATGAGCCTGGACGAGAGCTGCTGGTCCACGAGCTTGATCTCGCGGTCGAGGTGCTGCAGCGCGTCGTGCACTTTCGCAGCGTGCGCCTCCTTCTTGTTCACGCCAAAGAAGAGCAGCTTCATCGTCTTCTTGACGCCTGCGACGCGCTTCTTGCGCTTCAGCACTGCTTCCCGTGTCGCTCGCTTCTTTAGCAGCTTGCGGTCCGCACGCTCCTTACTCACAGCATCCTTCTCACGCTGCTCCTCCTGCTGCTTGTCCGTGAGCCACACGCGCGCCGCGTCGATGTGCTGCTGATGTAGTGACAGCGCCTTGCTTGCCAAGAGCTTTGGAAAGCCTTCGTAGAGCAGAATGACCAACTCAGCCGACGCGCCTTTGCAATCGCGAGCCAACTGGTTGTCTCTCAGCTTCTCCTCCAGCGCCTGCTTGACCTTCAGTCCGCCGTTAACACCCGCGCCCACTGCAGCGAGGGCCGTGGTGCGCGCCCGCCGCCGCGTCTTGAGGATCGCGCGCACGCGCTCCATCTGCGGAGTGGTCGGGTAGTCCTGGCACTTGTCCGTCGCGTACCATAGAAAGAACTCGTCAAAGTCGATCTTGCCGCTCTTGTCCGAGTCGATCTCATCCATGATCTCGCGTGACTTTGACTTTGAGATCGGTTCGCACAGCTCGGCAGTGAGCAAATGGTGGAACTCCTTGGCGTCAATGAAGCCCGAGGCGTCCTGGTCTGCAGTCGCAAAGGCGCGCTTCGCGTCTTCAAAGAGCAGCTGCTTGCGACGCGGATCAATCATCTCGACCACGTCTTCATAAACCTCTTGTACTATTGCTGCTTGGTCTCCAGCAGGCCGTGGCTGGCTGGCCTTCCTGCTGCTCTTGCGCCTCGAGCTCTTCTTCACTGAGCTCGTTCTGCGCTTGCCATCATCTATTTCTCCCACAAGAGTGACCATCTTATGCACCTTCCGCCTGGTCTGGTAGACGTACTTGCACCTCTCTGCGTCCCAGCATCGGCGCCACTCGGAACCTTCGAACTCAAACGCCTCGTCGTCAAAGTAAAAGTCGAACGTGAGCTCTCCAGCGTTCCATCGTGGCAGAAAGACGCTCTTGAACACGTCGCGCGCGTTCTCGATCGGGATGATCGCTTCGTCGTCCTCGACCCACTCGAGCTGAAAAATCTCCTTGAGAAAGCGGAAAAACACCTTACGCTTCGATGCATAGTCGCCTAGCGCCAGGCACTCGACGCTCGGGAACCCAGGCACTTTCGAAACTACTGGTGCTGATGGCTCGTCATTATTAGCCCCAGCTGTGGGGCTCAGCAGACTCAGCTTGTCCTTGATCGTGCTCCCCACAGGCGGCATTAACGCATTGAGCTTTTCTCGGTAGCGTCGCATCGTGCGCTTGGCTCTGAGCGCGTCCTTGAGCAGGTCGCTCGCCTGCGAGGCCACCTGGGAGCTGTTGTCGCGCACGCCCTCGGTGAACCAGAGCAAGAGCTCGTCAAATTGGATCTTGCCATCGCCAGACTTATCCATCGCGCGCATCGCGTCGTCGATCTGGTTGTCCTTCAGTGGCTGGCAGAGCTCTTCGCGGAACATGCGCTTGAACTCGACTCGGTCGATGGAGCTCGAGTGGTCGCTGTCGTAGCGGTCGAAGGCGTCGCGCAGGATCGCTTCGTGCTGCATGCGGATCGCAAACAACTCGTCTTCGCGTTCCTTCTGCGTGTCCTGGGCTTGACGCAAAGTCTGTTGCTGGCGTTGGTACATTGTCAGTGTTGTCCACTGGTACTTGGCCACAATGTCCTGAGCTGTGGATAAGAGAGCACCCTGTGGTGACGAAGCGGCAGCTCTGGACCACCCATGGGTCTTGAACCGCTCGGACTGCCACCAGGACAACCTGGACCTGTGCTTGAGGCCGGGGTGCCCACTGCTACCAGGATCGCAGTGGGCTCGTTCAAAGCAACTGGCGCAAAAGCCTCGTGCCCTGGGCTGCTGACTGCTAGGCTTACAGGTCGTACAGAGCTTCCTGCAGGCGGCGACCTCACACACGTCGCACATGTCAATACTCGGGTCGTTCATTGCGCGGATTTCGATTCTGTCGACCAGGTGCAGCATGCGCTTGCCGCTGCGGTGCAAAGTGGTGAAGCACGAAGCGCAGAGCGCCTGTGTACAGTCACGGCACTTGAGCGTCGCCAGCACGAAGCTCTTCGTCTCATTCTCAGTCCCTTGCTGGTCACTAAAGCCAAAGCATTCTTCACACAGTGGCGCATTCGGAAAGCGCTCGGCTGTCATCACCAGACACGCGCAGATCATTTTGAACCGCTTCTGAGCAAAGTACCGTCCGACGAAGCGTTGGATCCCGCTCGCAGCGTGGCGATAGCACGCCATCGCGCTCTGGAAATCGTGATAATTCACTCGCCGCTTCACCGTCGCATGGCGCCATCGCTGGAGCTTGAGCGCCGCGCGATTCCGCTTCCTCGTGAGCCACTTGAGCTGCAGATTGCGAAACCAACGCTGTAGACGTCGTGCTCTATCGTTGCGCCTGGCTTCTCGATACTGTTGAGCGAGTCGACGAGCCAGACAGGCTCGGAAATTGGCCTGCAGGTCGATCACCGTAGCTTCATGGCTCACGCTCTGGAGCGCGTCGATCCAGGTCATGACACTCAATACAGTCGCTGTGGTGAGTGGGAACACGAGCGATGGGCTCGCTGATTGATCACAGACGCGCTCAAATCTTCGCTGGTTGTGACGACGATGCCGGCGAGTGCTGGTCATCACTGGCGATGTAGAAGAAGCCCCAGCAGTCATCATGTTGAACGACCTGCCCTGCCAGAATGCGACGATGCATGGCAGCGAGTGTGGGTTGACCCCGAGCCAGCTCAGCATACTGTACGCACTGTGGGCTTCGTCATCGCCAGCTTCATGTCCGCCACCGTCATCACCATAAGCCTCAGCACCTTCTCGAAGAACGCTGCTGGGCACGGTCTCTGTGGCGCTGATGGCGCCAAATGCCATGCGCTTCATACGCAAGTAGCGCCAATTGGTGGCCACCGTGTTGAAAATCTCGCTAAGCTCATTGTTCACGGGCTGCCACGGATACGACACGAGTGCAAAGACCCACAGGTCTGCTGATCTTGTCTCTTTCTTCCAATGGAGCGCCTGGAACAAAGTCTCAACCGTGAAGCTCGCGGTGTCCAGGCCCTTAGCCACGCGAGCATCGAGCTGGTATTTGAGCTTGGTGTGCAGCACAAAAAGCTTCTTACGCGCTCGCTTGCTGCGGAACGCGCGCTGGATGCGCATCGCGCTCGCAATACGTCGCGCACCAACCGTTTGCGCCCAGAACTGGACCAGGCCTTCCTGGAAGACATACTGCTTGAGCTTCACATTGTAGAATTCAGTCGCGAGTGTGGTTGTAAGGTGCAGGTCACGCAGGATCGGCACGCGCTCGCTCCAGCCTGTGAGCGTGCGTCTGAGCTGCGTTTTGGCTCGGAAGGCGTCCATGGCCGCCAATTGCAAGCGGTACTCGCGACGGTGGCAAATGTACTTCAACCACTGTCTCCAGGAGTTCGCCTGGGAGTGGAGGTCGTAGAATGTGTGGCTCTCGTGCGTCCATGTGCGTTGCTGGTGGGTGATGCACATGTGGGAAACCCACTGGCGGACACCACGCGCACAACATGTCTTTCGACAGCACTGATCCACTACAAGAAGACACACAGAGCATAGTTAGCTTACTAATAGTAAACGAGAGCGCCGCAGATAGATACGGTACCTTGTTTCAGGAACGCGACGCGCCTCTGGAATGCCGAGAACGTCCTCTTGAGCAGATTGTGGTCGCTGTGCTGCTGCGCCTTCAGCAGCTCACTCTTCGTGTCTTCCAAGTCGGCCCTCCATCTCACAATAGAACGCTGTTGAAGCCGCTGATGTATCCATGCGATGGCCTGCTTTGTCTTCCTCTGGTGGACACAATAGAGTGTCCACTGGTGCCACGCGTGCAGTACAGCCTTCAGTTCACTCATCCGGTTCCGCACAGTGAGCTCGGGCAACTTCTCATATACCCAGGTTCGCCAGACTCGACGCTGGAGATGGGATTCTGCCATCGCGTCGGCCCTCTTGCGCTTGTTCATCCTATTGTGACGGTACACAACAAACGCTTTCCAGTCGCTGAGCATGCGCTTGCGCAGCTTCTGGTGGCGAAACCACTTGACACGCCTCAGCGACTCGTTCGAGACCTTCAAAGCGCGGGCTTCGAGCGCCAGCTGTCGAAAGGCGCGCCAGCGCTGGAACACGGCCTTTAGCTCTGCGAACCGCTGCCGCTTCCACCGTCCGAGCACGTGTCGGCGTCGCTGGCGCTGCCTATAGACCTTGAAGAGTGCGGGTATCAGCCTGTGCAGTTGATGCACTGCGTGTACTTTCTTGCGCATCACATTTTGAAAATGGTGCCAGCGCCAATACATCTGGATGACTGTCGCATTGAAGAGCTCGAAGTCGAAATGGAATTGCTTGATGGAGACGAGCAGCTTGCAGCCCGCGGATGTGTTCAGGCGCTTCAGTCCACTGCGCTGGTCGCTCTTGATCTCTTCCAAGCATGTTTGTATTGCCGCCATCGATGGCCTCCACCGCATTGAGCAAAGACGGAACCATTCGGAGCGACACCAGCGAGAGAAGAACCTGTTCGTCCAGTTCTCGAGCCACGCGAGCTGCTTGCGCAGCAGAGTCTTCCTAACGTTAAAGCAGCGCAGCAGCGCAGTGGCCACCAAGGCCGCTCGTTGGCGTTTCCTTGTGATGAATTGCCTGAACGCTGTTTGAATTCGCGTGGCTGCAATTTCGCTGGTCTCGACAATGTTGTCGACAATTTCCGAAATTGTCGATGCGATCTGAATTGTGCGATACCGTCGCCACGCTTTCTGGATTCGACACGCTGGCGAGAAGAGACGGCGAGAACGATTTCTCCTCACCGCATTGCTCACACGGCATCTTACAGAGTACGCGCGCACGCAATGCTGGATCTTGGCGGCTTGACTCCACACGAACTCGACCGTTCTCAGCGCAATGTGTCTATACACGAGAGTGTACACCGTCTCTGCTGTGTAGCGAACCCATTGACATCTGAGAGCCGCCCGGCGACGCCCTGCGTGGCCGCGCCAGCACCGCTGAATGGACAACGCGCCGTCCCGCTGGCGCTGTCTGAACGCGATCTTGCGGATCTGGTAGTAGCCGTAGCACCTCTGGATAGACTGGGCCGCCACATACCTCGCATGCTCGACCACGAGCCGCTGAAATTGTCGAGTCGCCAGGAAGCGACGCACTGCGCTCTGGATCGTGGTCGCGCTCACGTGTCGAACGAGATCGTGGTACGCCTGTGCGAGCCCTCGGAAGTGCATGAGCAGCCTGTACCTTCGCCAGTAGCGCTGGATGCCCTGCGCGCAGCGGTTGTGCTCGTGTATGCGGATCGCTAGTGTATTCTGGAGCCATTGGTGGAGGAACACGCGCATGCGCAGCTGCTGCTTGCACTGGACGATCGCACACGCGTGCGCAAGACTCGTCTGCTTGAGCAGCAGGATGTGGCGCGCGTGGTCCGTCAGCACGCGGTGCGTGAGCGTCTTTTGCTTCCAGCGCGCAAAGCTCAGCTGCACCACACGGCTGAGGTGACGCGTGAACGCTTTGCACATGGCCGTGAGCACCACGCGCTCAGCAAACGCCACGTGCTGCCTCTCGAGCAGGAACGATACAGGGATGCTCATGCCCATGCTGTCGATCTTGGTCTACAAGATATCTCGGGGCTTCTGTTAGTTCAGGGTTGAATGTCTGGTGTATAGAGTTGTATGACAAGACGTACCTCGAGTGCCTGCGCGAGACTGGTGGCCTGGCGCTCGATCTGCTTCATGAGCGGATCCAGAGATCCAGCGGAGCCCTTGTGCGCTGTGATCCGCTTGAGCTTGAGCTTCGTCGCGGCGGGTAGGCCTTTGCCGTAGATCCTGGTCTCATCCTCCAGTGCCTGCAGCTGCTTTCGCTTCTCGATCGGATCCTTGCGGCGCGCACGACGACGGCTGCCCAGCAGCTCGCGCTCCGAGTGACAGCCCGCAACATTGTTGGGCTTGTGACCGAGTGGCTCGAGCGACTTGACTCGCGTCTCTTTACTGCGCTGCTGCTTGACCGGCCGACGAGCCTCTGTCGGGCTTTTGCCCCAGGAGCTGAGCTGGTGCTTCGCATCGCTAGATGCTGACACGGATGGGTCCTGGACGGCAGTGCGGGCTTCGTCTCGACTGTCTGCAGAAAACAATCAACAGCAGCAGCACGTGGATGTCAGTCACTTAGTGCTAATAAGGAAGAACTCAACACAGCATGCTCCATAGCGTTGGGTACCGTGGCGTGGCGGCGCTCGGTCGTTGAACGGGAGGATGACGCGGTCGCCTCCAGACGGCGAGAAGAGCATTGACGCGTCCATCGCACACGCATCACACCACGTGTCCCAGCCGACTGTACTAGTTCAGCAGGTATCCGCGATGCGAAACGACTGGTCTGCATCTATTCTTGCCTGTGCTGGTTGCGGTGGTTGAATGAGCGAGAGAGAGAGAGAGAGAGACGCAGCATGCAGTCAGTCGCATTCCGCCACGCGTAGAGATGCATGGGCATGGGCTCACAAGCACCAGGCGACGCTGCACGAGGGCGACTGAAAGCAGAGATGTTGGACAAGGAGTGCAGTTGTGCCGCCTGCAACTTGCGTAGCTCCCCACGAGGAGTTCATTGCCGGCAACCGACCTGTATGTACTCATGCCCACGTGAACCAGCGCACACCTGTAGACACACGAATAGGACTCTCACGCGCTGTCATGCACGCTGCCTGCTCGCAGTGCATGCCGCATTGCTAAGTATTGGCTACTGCCACAACACAACACTCGTGTTTGGTTGTGTCATATTGTGTGACTCACAGGCCACAGACTGAAGAAGCACACACGACAACGATGGCCAGAACGTTATACTAAATTTAGTATCAGTAATAGCGAGAGAGCCATGTGTGGGCGACTGCAGTGCTATGCGCATGTACTCCTGTGTGGCTTGGCAGCGCGCTCGTCGTGCTGCCAGCCGTCGCGCTGAAAAACCACCACCACCAATGCAACTCAACCAGAGAGAAGAGAGAGGTTACAGAACCCAATAATACCTGACTGCATGTGCTCAGATATGCGCGTCAGGAACGAATGGCGTGTAACCGCTTACGCACAGTGCTCGGTTGAGCTCTTTCTGCTGCGACCGACCGTAGCTCTTCACAGCAGCGACACTGCTCGCACCTCGACGTGGCCGGCATCGAGCTCAACCCCCCCTCTCCCTCTCATACAGTACCCGTATGTCCGTCCGTCCAGTATCTCTGGTCAACAAGCGACACAGGAAGACGGTCTCGAAGGATCGAGAATGCGCAGCGACTTTCGCTTTCACGACCTCGTCCCAGCGTGCGCGTGCTGCTGCTGCAAATCCAGTTGGGTCTCGCATGCCACCGTTTAAAGTGAAGCCCGACCTTGCTTCTCGAACCTTCAAGCTCTCCTTTCGCAGGAACAACCTCAAGTCTGCGCTCCTTCTTAAGCTCAGGACAGGCTCAGTTCTGAATTCACCCAAGCAACCGGAAGACAACTAACCCTCTCAAGCCAAGCCAAGTCAAGCAAGTAGCAATGAGCGACCAGCAGCAGCCAGCGCCCGTGACGGGCCAGACCATCGGGATCGACCTGGGCACGACGTACTCGTGCGTGGGCGTGTGGCAGCACGACCGCGTGGAGATCATCGCGAACGACCAGGGCAACCGCACGACGCC
>JAASFY010000601.1:0-18835 GCA_023334035.1 Globisporangium okanoganense
CACATATTAAATATATTCATCTTCCTTTAAAAAAACTTCAAGTTGCTGAAGCAAAGCAAAATCTTGACGATGAGCAGCTCCGACCTGCCGCTGCCTCCGCCTGCGGGTCTCCGGGAGGCGCTGGGGCGCATCTGCCGCTCGCCCGCGATCGAGAGACGACGCTGCAAACGCAGCTGCTGCTGTATTTTGTCCCGACGTACGTGCTCGAGCGTCCGGTGCTGAACACGCGTGACGCGATCGACGCAGCGCTTCTAGCTGTGCTCTGTGCGCTCTCGACCGTACTCGCGCACTCGGTCTGCCTCAACGAGCCTCCGTCGCTCAAGAAGAAGTTCTGGAGGCGCTTGCTGACGCTTGCAGTGCTGCCTCAAGGCGCGACCGAGACGGGGATCGACGACTGGCTCGGACTCGTCGAGAGCGAGAGCTTCCTAGTCATTACGCTCGACATGGACCTGAAATAGGAGGTGATCGAGAACCATGTACACGCGTTGTGGCTTTCTTCGCGACGCCGCCAACGCATGAGATCCACGAGGAGAATTATTTTGCTCACTGTGAGCACGCCCAAGAGCTTGCGTGAAAAATATGCTGGATCGGGTGAATGCGAGTCCGACGCGTCAATTTGCAGTCAAAATGCTGCATCTAAGCGACCAAGAGATGCGAACTAAACATCTGGAGGGGCTCGTCGAGCTCATGAGGAAGAAGAAGAATGCAGTCTATCACATCGACAACTCGCAGTTGAATGACATCGTGAAGCCACAAGCGTCGGCGCAAACGTTTCGTTTGCTTCGAGACGTCATCGCAGTTGCGAGCGACACGTTGGTCCGTTAGTCAAGCCTGTCCAGTTAGCTGTGGCATTTTAAACGGCTTGACCTCGTTGACAACAGGCTCGGCTCTCTACCCATCGCAGGAATTTGCTCGGCGCTACGCTGCGGATGTCAAGTTGAGTTGGTGTGTCTTTGTCAAGCGAGCGTTGATACTACTGTAGGTGGCATCCTGAATTCAAGTCACCGGTCATTTTTACTTTGAAATCCACATTATTTTACCAACCGAGTTTGTCAACCACAGTACTTTGGTGATTTGTGAAAAATTTCATTTTCAGGGATTAAATTCCAAGGAAATAATGTCCAGAATAATTAATTTCCGCCCGCATTTCTGACAAAGAGAAAGATTTCATTTTCAGTCTCGCATCCGCATCCTCATCAAGCCACAGACGACGGACGACATGGATGCACCGGCGGCGGCCTCATCAGCAAGAGCCGTGCAGGATGGTGTCGCGCCAGTGAAGAACGGCGAGGGCTCACAGTCGCGGACGCGCGCGCTACGTGGCAGAGGCAGAGGCAGAGGCAGAGGCAGAGGACCCAAGGGCAGCGACCACGTCAAGAACGCAGACACGGACGCGGACGCGCAGCCGCCAAAGGTAAGTAAGGAGCCCCGGGACAGCACCCCACGGGAGAAGAAGTCACAACAGCAGAAGAAAAAGATGGAGTTCAAGAAGAAAGAACGTCCAGCGGTTGGGGCGTCCGCAGATCCGAAGCCGGAGAGTGCGGCCCAAAAACCACCGCAGCCAGCAGCAACTGACGTAATACCACGACCACCACCGGCGCCACCGTCGTCGTCATCGAGCGACCGGAAGAATCAGAATACCCCAAAGAATTTGAACGCAGAATCCGAACTGGAAAGGAAGAAGCCCAGCCGCAGAGAGCGCGTGCCCGTGGGGCGCAAGAAGCCGTCGCAGGCGCCAATCGACAGCCGCTTGCCCTCGGGTCAGATCGAGATTACCGCGCTGGCCGATGACCTGGCGACGCCCGCGCACTACTCCGAGGCCGCGTGGTTTGCTGCGACCGGCGGCGACCTGCGGTTCGCGCAGTGGCTCTTTGGCCGTTCGCAGGGCATCGCGGACCTCAAGACCTTGCAAGACGCCGTGACGCTCAAGCGCGTGCACCAGCTGTACTCTCTCGAGAAGCGAGTGCAGCAGGAACTCCAGTCCCGCGGCAGCGAAACGACCGCAGCTGCTGAGAATGATGGGGACGATGCTGAGAACGGCGAGAAGAGTATCGAGGCGCTGGATGGAGACGAGGATGCGGCTATTGGCGAGAACGAGAACAACGACGACGCTGCGCTCTGGACGGCGGCTGCGATAGTAGAGGAAGTGCGAGGTGCTCTGCGCGAGTCTCGCTATGAGCTCTGGAAGCGCAGCCAAGAGACGCAGAGCAAGAACAACAGCACCAGCGCCGCCAGTAATGAACCAAAGGAGAAGCAGCGGTCGCTCGAGAAGAGCCTCGTGAAGGAGTTGGTGGAGAACACGACCGAGCTCTTGCTCAACCGCGCCACTTTCGACGACATCGCTGTGCTCGAGAGGTGGATGGCGTTCCTCAACCAGGACGCCAAGGACCTGGGCAGTGAGCTGGACGTTGAAATGAAGCAGAAGGAGCCTGAGAAACCTGAAGCGACTGAGAACCCCAGCGACGCACCCGAGCAGCTGCCAACCGACGCGGCCTCGACGGACGCTAAGCCTGAAAGCGCCGCTAAGCCGTCCAAGCGCGAACAGAAGAGGCAGCAGAAGCAGCGCCGCAGTGGGAAGGACCCCGAGGTCGCGGCGTGCGAGCAGCTACGCTCGTGCATTGACTTTCTGCGCGAGTGCCACCGAGTCGCTGAAGAGACTCAGAGCTCTACCATATGTGACGGTAGTGAGCAGCAACCACCCGAGTCGCCAGTCGCGGCGCTGATCGTGAACGAACTGAACCAGATCTACCTCAAGCAGCGCATCAATGAATTCGACGAGGCGCGCCGCCTGCGCCTGACGCAGGACCTGCAGCAGCTCTTCCGCAGGCGCGTGGACAAATGGCACACGTGCAAGATGATCCTCTTTGGCAGCTCGCTGTCGCTCTACGGCTCGATCAGCTCGGACCTCGACATGTGTCTCATTATGAAGCCCTCGGCGTCTTCCGATAATCCCAACGCCAGTCAACAGGCGAAGGTGATTGGTGGACGAGCGCTCCGGTCCATGCTGAGTGGAAAATCGTCGCAGTCTAGTTATTCTACTGCTGGCGGTAATGGTGCTCCAATGGACATGGTCGCGCTGCAGGAGCTGCTCTTCCAGGTCAAGAAGAGCGTCGAGAAGATCACGATGTTGTACCACGACCTGACCAAGGCCAGTGCTGGCGAGCCGTCGCGCGGCCAGCTCAAGCAGATGCAGCACCTGCGCTTCTTCCGCGCGCACTTCAAGTTGCTTCAAGAAGTGATCGACGAGCGCGTGGTGGCGATCGGCAAGGACGGCAACAGTGGTGACAATGGCGAAGCAGCGGCCGCGGTCGCCAAGGCCGCCGCGACGCGCATCAAGGATATCGTGGCGCGCAGCCGGCGCCAGAGCGACGACCTCTTCCGCGTCAAAGCCATGCTTGAGCGCGCCAACTGCCAGATCCGCATGGTGATCAGCGGCGCGCGCATCCCGATCATCCGATTCCAGCACCTGCCGACCAAGCTCGAGTGCGACATGTGTTTTGAGAACGTGCTGGCGACGCGCAACACGTTCCTGCTGCGCGCCTACGCGGCCTTTGACGAACGTGCGCGGGTGCTGGGCATGGCCGTGAAGCACTGGGCTAAGGCGCGCGCCATCAACGATGCGTCGATGGGCTTTCTCAGTTCGTATTCATTCGTGCTGCTCAGCGTCTACTTTCTCCAGGTGGTGGCCGGTGTGCTGCCGAACCTACAGGACCCAGAGTTGTTGGCCCAGGCCAAGGTCGCGCCCGAGCTCTACAACGGCGTCAACATCGCATTCTGCGAGGACCGCACTGCTGCCCAGCGCTTCCACGACCAACACAGCCAGGTGACTGAGCCAAAGCACTCGCTGGCGACGCTTCTGGCCGGATTCTATGAGTTCTACGCGTCCAAGTTTGACTTTGCGCGCCGCGTTGTGGCCGTGCGCGCGCCCGTGATGCCGGCGGTGGAAAAGCGCGTGCAGTGGGGCGCGCAGAAGGCACGCTCGTGGCGCATGAGCATCCAGGACCCGCTCGAAATCAGCCGCGACCTCGGCTGTGTGCTGCAGTTTAAGGGCCAGGAGAAGATCCTGAAGGAGTTCAAGCGCGCCCACGAGCTGCTGCAGGACGGCAAGAGCTTTGCGGACATCACAGCTGAAGTCAATAAGCAGACGGCGCTACCAGCAGGGAATACTAAGAAAGCCAAGCAGCAGCACCAGGAGAAGACCACCAAGGACGCCAAGAGGCCAGTTGGTGCCTCGTACTCGCTGACGCTCTGGGGCCATGGCATGGCGCTGAGCAAGGCCGACATCGGACGGCTGCTGCGAAGCGTCGACGCGTCCATCCACGTGGGCAAGATCGAGAAGGTGGTCGAATCCAACGAGACTAACACGAAGCTCAGGAAGTGGTGCGTCGAGCTGCTGCTGCCTAAAGGCTCTATTGACAACGACTGTCCGTCAATGCTGCAGCTCAAGTCGCGCGTGGATTTCGTGTCGCAGGTGCAGTCCGGAGCCGAGAAGGTCGACGTGACCAACTGCATCGTGTGGCTCCACCACCATGCGCTCTTCCCACATGCACCGTGCTCCAAGTGCTGCTCGCCGGAGCATCCTATGCAGGAGTGCAGCTCAGCTGGGAAGACTGCTGAGGCTCATGTGCTGCGCGTGATTGAGACAAAGACGCAGAAGAACAAGGCTACGAGAGGAGAGAAGACGAAGTCCCAGCACCCGAGCACTAACAAGGAAAACGTCGACTCCAGAAGTGGCGCTCAAGCAACGTCCAGTGAGGCAGTGGCTGCCGAATCGACCTAGGTGAGCAAGACAAGAAGGCCTTGTTGTGGATTTTGATAATGCGTGTAAATGTACAACCTGAGCCTGAGCTATGTTGCACGAGAGGTGGTTCATGCTGCTTAGCTACTTGACAGCTGCGACGACACAAGACGACTGCGCTAGGAGCTGCACACAACAACGTCAACCGTTAGGCACCCGACTTTTGAAATCGCGGTCATTTGCTGCCACTTACTGGAGAACTGGCGGCGGCAGCTGACTGGGGGTCGGAGATGGCGTCATCCCAGGGAACGAGTTGGCCTGGAGAGGTGGCTCCAGCGCCATTTCGTCGAGGCCTTGACGCTGACGAGCCGCCGCGTGCTCTACTTGCGCCGCCAGCGACATCCCCGACTCACTGCTCCGATTGTAAGTTACGCGGGTTACCAGAGTGCTGGCATTGTCGCTCAAGCGGTGCATCGCCGAGCTGATCAGCGACTGCCGTCCTAGTCCAGGGGCGACAGTGGAGATCGCCGTTGGCGTTGTCGACCGCAGTAATCGAGTTGACTCTCTAAACGTACTCGAACCTAGCAGGGAACATTCGAGTGCAGAAAGCATGTTCGGTTTCATCTTCGCCGACGCACTGATCAGCAGTGACTCGGTCCCCTCGTCCCTCACATCCTTTTGCTGGTTGCCACTCTTCTCGGCCGAAGACGGCCTCGTGAGTTCAGGTTCGACTGCTGTTGCAACGCTCTCACGTTTGACCCCGTTGGGACCAATGGAAGCCATCGTTGTCATGGATACCGCCACAGCAAGTCCTGACTTTCGTTCTGCGCCCGATGGACTTACTGAAGGCGTCTGAGAGCCTGCGCGGGAAAAAGTGCTCATCATCTGCGTCACCCCGTAGCTCGCGAGCATCCCATTCGGCACCACGAGTTCCAGAAGCGGACGGAAAGCGCCGAACGCAGCTTCAGCGGTTTTCAGTGCGAAGCGCGTGTCGATCATCGCACCAAGCTTCTTGTTCGCAAGCGCAAGCGATGGCTCTGAGACCTCTGCGTCGCACTCTTCGCGTTTTTTGCGAATGACCTCAGCAACGGCTCGCCCCCATCGCATCTCCGTGTCTTGCGTGCTGATGTCGGGATGGACGCGGATACTCTGCACTGCCTGGTCAGCAAAGCCGAGCGCGATGGTGAAGAGCGGGTGCGAGTAGAGCACTTTCAGCAGCGCTTCCGAGCTCAGAGAGAGCAAGTCGCATGCGCGAAGCGTCCGCACCGAGTAGACACCAACGGAGTAGCCCAAGATGCCTTTCTCGCCAAAGTAATCACCCCTGCCGAAGCGCATGCCCCGGTACATCTGCGGCTGCGCGTGGCTCGTTGAGTAGAGCTGGCCACGTACGACAAAATACATGGACTGTGCGATGCTGCCTTCGACGAGTACGTTCTCTCCGCGTGGATACCCTTCAAATCTCAGACGCTGTGCGATGGATTGCATCAGCGAGTCGATACTCGCCGTGTTCTCCGTACGATAGATCGGCCGAAACACGTCGCTTGCAAAATATCGTAGCGGCCAGTTCGCGATGTTCAGGATCGACTCTGTGCGGATGCTCGAAGGGACCTCTTCCAACAGGGACTGATAGTCGACGCCGCGATGCGAGGACCAAAGCGAAGAGAGGAACGCCTGCGTCCGAGTCTTGAGCTCGCCCGAGATCTTCCATCGACCGAGGTACAACTCCACTGCAATGTGGTTCTTGCGGTACTCCACTTCATTGCCAATGTACGAGATGAATAGACTCGCGATTTCACCGATCATGAACGCCATGATCAGCAGACCGATGAAGCACGTGATGATCGCAAAAACGAAGTGGAGTGTGGAGTCGGGGATGAACGTTCGGCACTTCTTCACAAATGCAGTCGTTGCGAAGAACAGCCCACGAAGTAGACGCAGCGTCATTTTGCCGGTCGAGGGCTCTTGGCTGGTGGAGATCTCCAAGATCTGCTCCGGAAGCCACGCCTGCCACTCATCACCGAATCGGTCATAGACTGCGATTGCAAAGTACGTGCACGCGCTCCAGTAAATGATTAAGATGTACAGAAGCGCGGTCGTACGGAGGCGATGCATCTCGTTGTAGATGCTTCGGCGGGTGAGTTCGCTCATGTAGTACATGAAGTTGCGCAGCTTAAAGCACCGGTTGATACGACACCACGGGCTTGGTGTGAACGCCGAGCTCAGGTAGTCGATGGGGAACGCCGCCAGGACGTCCCAGAAGAGACGCTCTTTCGTGTACTCTTGTCGGTGATCTTGTTCGTACAAGTCCATCGACTCCTTCGAGCCTCGAATGCGCCAATTCACCCAGATGTCTGCCAGGAACAGAAGCTCGCACACGGCCTCCATCTCTCGCGAGAATATTGGGAGCCACGACGCACGCTCCAAAGAGTCGAAGGCAATCCGGTATGGCACGACAATCGAAGTAAAGATTGTCGTGAACGCAATCACTTTGAGCCACACGAGATGGTGCTGACTCTGCGCTGGGGCTCCATCGAAAAGGATCCTCAACGCTTTGGGCACTCTGATTCGCGATCCAGTCTGCCTCCCACTCTCTTGGGGCACTGGCAAACTCAAAACGCGGGCGTTGCTCTGCTTCCTTCGTAGCGAAATAGTGTTGGCCCGCATTCTTCGATTCAACAACAGATCTTCCTCTTTTTTCTCTGCCTGTGCGTTCAGATGATCAACTTGAGCCATCGCTGTCCCCAGCGCGACATTCTGTCGCTCCTCGAATGCAATGCGGTTGAGCCGATGCTGCTCTTGCTGAACCTTCATCATGCGCAGCACCCTCAGCTTCCAGTCAGGGTAGCGATTAAAAACCAACTCCAGCGAGTTTCGAGACAGCTTGTAGAGGATACAGGACGATTTGGCGCGGACGTAGGCATTCCGTACGCTGTTGAAAAACAGAGCGTTCTCTCCAAAGTAGCTGCCAGCGCCAATTTGATTGAGCTTCGTGAGAGGCTGGTTTGAGGGCATTCCTCCAGCATTCGGGCCGAGCGGCGAGCTTGGTACTCCGTTGGTATGTGCGATTATCGGTGCAATGGCGGGTCGGTCTGCGTTGCCTGAAAACAATCCAGAGCTGTTGCCGTTAATCACAGAGCCTCGCAAGAACTCGTCGCGCGGAAGCAGAGTCTCCAAGATGCCCGTGAAGACAAAGTACATGTCGCTCCCTTCCTCGTCGTACTTGTACACGAACTCGTCCTTGACGATCAGCACTTGGCTGAACTGCGAGACGAGCATCCGTGTCACGCTCCCTTCCATATCCGACAGGAACGACACCTTCATGATCATGGGCTGCAAATGCACCATTCGGATATCCGCCAACAGCGACGGAGGGAGGCATCGCTCCAAGAGGTACTCCTGGGTGATCGAGTGGTATCGCTTGAAGAAGAAGTACGCCTTGAACTTCTCTTGAATCGGCACCGGGAGCTGGAAATGGGACATCAAGTGGCGCAAAGAGCTCATCTTTGCGTAGAATTCGCGGTTCTCAGCATCCATGAGCTCGATAATGTCCAGGAAGTTGCCAACCACGTACGCGAAGAGGAAAAAGCCGAACGTCATCGTGACGACGGAAAAGAGACTTTGCGAGACGGTCTTCGGCAGTTCTCCAGGACTCGACGCCGACATGAGCCCAAACGACCAAAAGAGCGACGCGAAGTACTGCAAACCCAGCGTCCCGTGCTCTAGAAACTCTGGCGGGTGCCATTTCGTTTCTCCAAACGACACGTCGCTCTGGTGCGCGACACCCACGAGCTCACGCACACCAGATGCATGCGACGCGAAGTCGAACCAGATGCATCCGAACGTGTGCGAGAGCAAAAACGTGTAGTACACCAGCTTGAACAGACGAAGTTCCAGTGTAAACTTAAGGTACTTGTTCTCCAGCGCCGTGAACTGGGTGGGCACTTTGAAGAGCCGGATAAGCTTGTTGACGTTGAGTAGCTCCCACCGACGAGTTTCCTGATCGATGGCCCAGTTGAGCAGGAATAGCGGAAGCAGCGCCAGCCCGTCAACCACGAACTCCCGAGAGCGGAAGTATTGTTTCTTGATCTGCAGAGAATTCATCACCTTGTTTCCAAACTCGTAGTAGCCCAGATGGGACCGAATGAAGATGTCGAGCAGAAACGACACCTCGACCAGCGTCGTAAACGTATCAGCCACTGCGTAGTGTTCAGGATGAACGCCGAAGCAGATGTTGAACATGACGATCGCCCACTGCGCTGTCATCACAATGAACACGTAGGTCTCCCACGCCAGTATCAGGATCGAATCGGGGTCGAACACAATGTCGAGGCAGACACCGAATACCTTGTCGATGATTGGGTTCCGCTCAATCATAAGCATACTGTTGCCGGTGTCCAGTGCAGAAGCCTTGGCCAGTTTCGGGTCCAGTAGCCTCTTCTCTAGCGTTCGCAGAGCATCGGTGATTGTGCTGAACGTTGCCTGCATCGCATGCAAGTGCTCTCGCGACACGAACAGCAGTATGCAGCCACTGATCGCTGCAACGCGCTCGCAGTAATTTGCCGAACTGTCGTCGAGGCGAAGTGCTGCTGTGCCGAAGAACCCGCCCTGTGAGACACTTCGAGGAGAGCTGCCGTTCACAATCACGCAGACCTCTCCTTCAAGAAGGAAGAACAACCCGCTCGCATAATCCCCTTGTCGGTACACGATCTCGCCTTGACCGTACAAGATGAACTTGACATTGTCGACGAAGACTTGCTCGAGTTCTTCGAGAACAGGACGAGCTCCGTTCAGTAGTGCGAGTGTCTGCAGCGCTGGCTTGCAGATGCTCTTGATGATGTCGCGTTTGATGGTCTCTGGAAGTTCTTCAAGGAGTTCGCCAATCACTGCTCCACGATGCGACGACCACCAAAAATCCAGGAATGCATTCACGCGCTTGTGAATCGCTAGTGGTGCGTTCTGGCGTCGAAGGAAGAGCTGAATTCGAGATCGCGCGGCGAAAAACTCTTTCTGCTCAAACGCCGACGCGGTGAATCGTTTCTGCACGTTGTCGACGACGATCGCAGTGATGAAGAAGCCGCTGAGGTTGAACAGCAGTGCAGCGGCGTACTGCGTGTCACTATCTGGTTCAATGGCTCTCCCCAGTGCTGTCAGCACATTTGCGGCGTAGTAGAGCGCTCTGAAGTACTGAGTAATGCCCACCGATCGCACTTCAGCCGAGTCAATTGCGTATACCACGTCCTTTGTGTCAATGTAGTGTGTGCTGTTGAATCGATGCAGCGCGATGTCATCGGTCGGAAGCCATGCGTCGTCCTTGGGGCTGAACCCTTCGAGGTACGTAATACTGAAGTACAGACACGCGATGATGTGATACATCATGGTCAGCAACACTCCGAAGAGGAACAGCCGCTGCTTGCTCTTCAGCTGAAGGCGCTCGTCCACTTCGCGGAAATGGGTCTTCATCCTTAGAGCACGCAGCAATCTGGGGATTCGAGTCGTCGCATGGTGACCCGATGAGAAGAAGAGGTTGTATGGCAGAAGACTGACCAGATCGAGGATGAACCAGCTCTTCATGTACTTTTGAGCTGCTTTGGTCGTATCCCATATCTTCTCCGAGTCTTGAACGTAGGTCAAGTTGAAGTTTACGTACAAGTCGGCCCAGAGCACGAGATCTGCGACGGTATTGATCAACATAGTGTACCACGACGACTGATCGAGGAGCTCGAACGACAACTGTAACGGGATCAGGAGCCAGTTGTACAGCAGATTCAACTGAAGAAGAAACACCCACCACATCCGCCTCTTCGATTCGTTGTCAATCCCTCGGCGCAAAAGCAGGCACGACCACCAGCGATACGCCTGCTTCGACTGCACCAAATGCCCTGATCGCTCGCCATGCGCGTAGAATTCTTGCACAGCGTTGACTAACCGAGCTCTTGCACTGCTTTGTTTGTGAAGTGATGGTCGCATTGCTTCAGCCTTCTGGATGTGCTCGACCATGGGACTGACTTGCGCAGCCGGAGAAGTCTTGCTTGCACTTTTTTTTCGCGATTCCGATGGAGTTGGTTGAACTTTTGGACCATATCCTGATCGTCCAGCATTCGAGACCGCCAGCGCAGCTGCTGTAATCGCATCAAGCGATGGTGTCACACGGTTCTCTTTTAGCTTGATATGCTTCCGAAGTGTGTTGGCAATCGATTTCTTCCCGAGCTTGGCAGCTTCTTGTTCCTTGTTGGCAGCCGGGCTTGATGTTGACGGCCGCTTGGGACGACCAAAGATCACGCTCGCCATTTCTTCGACTTTTGCGGGAATCAATGTTGTGTACTCTGGATAGCCCTCGAGGACTCGTTCCATGTGGAAGCGCACGAGCTTGTAGAGCGTGCAGTACGTTGTTGTCACCACGGTCGCAAATCGAGGACGATTCAGGAACATCGCCATTTCGCCAAAGAAGTTTCCTTTCCGGACTTCGCGGACTTTGACACCGTCGACGATCACGTGAAGCACACCCGAGTTGACGACGTACATCGCATCACCGAGGTCGCCAGCATGGAAAACCGCGACATTGGCCGGCAAGGAGATCATCTCGAGCAGGCTCGTGATCGCGATAATGAATTGCTCATTGCAGTCTTGGAAGAACACGATTTTGGCGACCATGTCCTTCAGCAGCGCGACTTGAATGTCCTTTGAAATCGACGGGCACAGGAGACGCATCGCTTCTCGGTCATTCGACTCGGTGTACGTGTAGTATCGCTTCAAATATCCAACCGCCTGCTGTTGGAGCTGCTCTGGGACGTGGTGGAACGACAGCAGGTGCTTGAACTGGTTAATTCGCGCCTCTGCTGTCTCTGTGTGGCCGCTCTCGCACTTGGAGATCATGAAAAACGTTGCGCATAAGTACGTGAAGAGCGAGAATCCGCACAGCGCGACGAAAATCGTGAAGATAAACTCGACAGCCGAGTATGGAAGCTCACCCTCAAAGAGCCCCGTAAGAAGCCCAAATGCCCAGTACAGCGACATGAGGTACTTTGACTGTGAGGTCAGCTCGTGATGCGGATAATGCGGCAGCCAGTGGTTGTGTCCGTCGCGATCAAAGCCAAATGAGAACCGGACGCACGCCACGAAGTGCGA
The DNA here is from genome assembly GCA_023334035.1 of Globisporangium okanoganense. Taxonomy (NCBI): domain Eukaryota; phylum Oomycota; class Peronosporomycetes; order Pythiales; family Pythiaceae; genus Globisporangium; species Globisporangium okanoganense. The sequence goes on from JAASFY010000601.1 coordinate 11,864, forward strand.
GAGCAGCACCGTCACAACGAACACCTTGAACATCTTGAGCAGCTCAAAGTGTTTTGCGTACACGTCGTCCAGCATCGCAATGTACTTGGGGATGCGCCATATGCGGATCATCTTGTGCAGCTCGAGAAAAACCGGCGAGAAGTCCAGATTCGTTGCGACAAGCGACAGCGGCGGGAGCGCGGCCATGTCAAGAGCGAAGCGAGCCGACTTTATGTACTTTAAGCGTGACTTCTTTGCGTCGCGAAGCACATTTCCATCTTCGTAGTAGCCAGTGTTGAGTTCCACGTAGACGTCCACGACGAAGAGCACTTCGCAGCCGTAGACCACCAGGAGCTCTGATGTGAGCCACTTGTCGGCACTGCTCTTGAAAGTCAGGAGGAATGGGATGACCATCATCTCGTAGAGCAAGCACAGGAGCAGCAGCTGGTGCCATAGCTGGATGACCTTTGAATTCGGGTTGAACGCGCTGCTCACTTCGAGGATAAGCGCTTCGACCGAGTTTGCACGCGATCGGAACGTGGACACGGCAGATGATAGTCGCTGGCCGCCCACTTTTAGTCGGTTGATCGATATGCGCGGGCTCGGCGGCACGGAGTGTTTCATGTACGAGTCCGTAGCTGACCCTCGCAGTGATGAGTCAAGATTTGAGTTGGACGTCATCGCTTCAGTTGGTACTTCACAGCTGTCGTCGAAAGGTGCGGACGCTCGCTCGCATCGAAGGCCGGGTTCGTGTGACTGTGCTTCTGCGTGTGCGGCGAGCTTGTGGTTAACAGACGCGGCGCTGGAGCTGCGTGAAGACTTAACTCGCTCGTTAGCTACAGCGAGACGCTGATGTGGCAAGATGAGAGGGTTTCTCTATATTTACATACCGGATTGGGTCTCGTGGCGGGTGCGATTATACACAAACGGACGACCCGAGCGAGAAATCACCGGAGCTGGCGCACTGGATCGTTACGCTTTCACCATCATGCCGCATACGCACAGCACGAATTGATGCATGCCGTCAGTTGCAATGTTAATAACAGCCACGCAGCATTAATCGAGAGCGACTCCTCACCTCAAGAGCAGCAACCATTGTGCGTGTGTGAACAGACAGCGGCGCTGTTTCAACTCACTCGACGCAGGCGTTCGATGCAGCGTAAACATAGGAAAGCGCCACCAACGCTCACACGGCGGGTCACGCGGCGAGCTAGCTATTGGAGATGAAGGCGCGTTTTTCACGCTGCAGCCGAATGAGGCGCGCACATGCAAGTGCTCGTCCGCGTCGTCTCGGCTTGAAGGTGGCCACTTTGTGCAAGCTTGCATTCTACTCCAAGCGTGCAAAAAGTAAATGTCTAAAAGAGATATAACTCAACTCAAAATTAGAAAAAAATAATAGAATTAAGAAAATTGATCTGTAGTAAAGAAGGGTAAAGTCGAAAATCAGATGCATAAAAGTATATTTGCCTCTATCGAAATCTTTGCTTGATATTTACATGGTGTGGTGGACTTCAACTTTCGTGACAATCACTCTGCGAATTTTACCTTTCTATCTCGATATCTTTCTATCTCGATATTAATACTTTTGCCACTTTGCCACCTTTCTATCGATATCGATATATTTCTATCTCGATATCGATACTTTTGCCACGTGCCCAGTCGCTTCCCCTCCTAAAAGCGATTCAGCTGAGAAAGAAAAAGAGAGAAGCAGGACCCACAGTCGAAATTGAGCCACAAGAGACAGCAAAGCAAGCAGGATGAGCGACGACCGCCACTCGCCCCCACGCAAGCGCGCGCGGCTCTCGAGCCCCCGCGACGACTCCAGACGCGAGAGCACCGCCATGGAGGTCGACGCTGAGATCACTCCCGCGCCACTGCCAGCGGTGGTTACTGAGGCGCGCCAGGAGGAAGACGAGAGCACGGCTGCTGCGACTGGTTCGGTCATTCCTACTGCAACTTTTGCGAATGCGGGCCAAGATGCGAACCAACGATCGACAGCGCAGCATGGCTTGACCACGTTCTCCTTCCCTGCGGTTGTGCGGCGGCTGCCGTCGTTCCTGTCGATTGTTAGCATGGTGAACCCGCTCCCGCCATCATCGTCTGTGGCGACTGGTGCTTCTTCGATTGCGAATTTAAGGGGCAGTAACGACATGGAGGAGCGCGGGACCCCAAGCCGCGCGCGAGTGGCAAGGAGAACTGACCTCCCGCTGCGGTCAATGATGGTCATGATGGACCACGAGGACGATTTGGAGAGCGAGGAAGTCGCGAATGCGACGATGATGGAGATGTCCGCGCTTGACGCTAATCCTGGAAGCGAAGAGTCGAGCAGCACGGACGACGAAGAGCTGCAACAAGGGACGATGGTGAACCAGAACACGAGTGTGGCTGTCGATATTCTCAGTGGCGAAGGAAGCGGCGAGGTGAAGTTTGAGGATCTGATGAGCACGACGTTCACGGCGGCGAGAGAAGCCAAGTTGTCGTCACTGCAACAGTGCTTTCGGATCATCAAGAAGAGCAAGAACCCGGAAGAATTGATGAAGCGCGCGGTTGAAGCAGAGGACGAGACGGGACTGACGCTGTTGATGCTCAGTGTGCGCAGCAATCTGCTCCAACTTACTTCTTTCCTGCTCCAAGAAGGCGCGGACGTGAACCACAGCAATGTACGTAATGCCATCTTTGCTATCATTGTTTTGCATTGACACGGACTGACTCTTTTCGTTGTTGCTTTGTGATGACTTCTAGGAAAAGCGAACGTACGCTTTGCTGCTAGCTGCCCAAAAAGGACTGCCCGACATGACCAAATTCCTCGTGGAGCACGGCGCGAATGACGAATCAAAGAACATGTCGCTCATCCCTGCGGCTCACTTTGGGCATTTGCATGTGGTCCAGCTGTTGCTGGAGTACAATGCGAACCAGAATTACTCGAACAAGAAAGGAACGACTCCGCTGATGAGAGCCGCTCAAGAAGGACGCGATCAAGTTGTCAAGTTTCTCATTGAGAAAGGGGCCGACGCTTGTGCAGCGAATGTGAGTGGCGTAGATGGAGATTGCTGTGCAATTGTTTTACTGTGGCAATTTTACTGACATCTTATTTTTCTGTTTTACTGACAGAACGAAGGCATGACGGCTTTAATGCTTGCTGCGCAGCGTGGTCACGCGAAGATTGCGACTATCTTGATCAAGTCGGGCTCGAATGTGAACAAGCAAACGCGACAGGGGAGTACCGCGCTTCTTCTTGCTGCCAAGCGCGGTCACACTGCTGCGGTCGAGTCGTTATTGACTGCCGGGGCTGATATATTCTTGAAAGATGACCGGGACAAAACAGCAGCAGAAACTGCGAATCGTCGGGGTCATCTTGACCTGTTCCTCAAGATTACTGTATCGGTGCGTGAGCCATGTTCACAATTCCGTGTGCTGGTCGCGTTGCCTAACTTATGCCGTGTGCTTCTCTTTTTACAGAACCAATTGCGGTTAATGCGAGAGGATCTTCGCCGCGAAAGATCGTTTACGATGATGCGATTATCGACACTGTACGTGCTTTCACGCGCCGAACTCGCCCCCGCGTACCATCGGCCCGAGCGGAGAAAAGATTCCGAACTGATCGATCGCACCATGCGACTTCCGAAGCCGCTCTTGGAAAATATCGCTCAATACCTGCCGCTGTGTCGGCTGTGGGATCGCCAGCTGCGGTATTTGATGTACCAAGCGCCGTTCCTACCGAACCGAGTCGTTCCGCAAGGCGTCCGCATTCTCGATGATGTTCTTCTCACTGTGAGTCTTGAGATGCGCTCATCACTTCGAGATATCAAGCAGAAGAGAATCGCGTTCCTATCGTGCGGTCACCTCGCGCTCCTTCGAGACAGCCCCGAGTACCGCGCAATTTTTACGACCGAGAGCGCGATGCCGATGTCAGGCGAGATGCTGGAGCAGTTTCGCCGAATGGCGGACATTCAAGGCGCACTGGATTCCTACAGCAGCACAGGGGCGATCCAGTTTGGAGGCGAGGTCGCGCAGGACGTCGTCGCGCTCCTCACGAACGTGTTGTACTGGGATGACGAACGGAAACGCGCACAGAATAGTAGCATAGTGAAAGCGGAGGTGAAGCAAGAAGGGGAAGACGACCAGGAAGAACTGGACGTGAAGAACGAAGTGGCTGTGAAGCAGGAACAGACACTCTAAGGCGAAATCACAAACCGGATATATTTTTGTGAACTCAACAGTGACTGAGTGTGTGTGAGTTAGAGGCGACCGTTAACTCTAGAGATGCACAGTCTGTTGTAACAAGGTAGGTGGGATGAAGACTGAGGTTGACAAATTGTTCACACAGCAAGGCAACCTGAAGTCTGCACGGACCAACTATCTATGGACTGGAGTCACTCCAGTTCTCCAGTTGGTCCACAGAATCTGCCGCTGAACATTATTGTAAAACCGGTGAACTCATAATATGCGCCAAGATCCCGCTGTCCATGATGGCGCTTGATGCCTCATTCGAGCGAGTGCTGATGTACGTGAGCTTATAAGTCAGTGGTAGCGTCGTCGCCTCGACGCTTTCTTGATTGTGCTTGCCACTATAATGTTTTTTTCCCCTTAAATCTCGTATCTCCTCAAAGAATGACGCGACCGTCCTGTCCCAGAGCGCGCGTCTTTCAGCTTGTCGAGTCCCACAACACTGCGAGCTGGTGAAAAGCCTCGGCTCTCGTACCTTCGGAACAAGCCGCGTGTTTTTCAAGAGCTCGCTCACTCAGCTTCTGCGTCATAGTTCGAGATGCCCTCAACAGTAGTACATTTGGAAATTGTTGAGAATTAGTCCAAGCCGTTTAAGGCTGCGCCAGCAGCTCTTGCTCCCGTTTACCAACGCGATGCGCCTCTATGGAAGTCGATTTGAGGATTTTTTTAAATTTAGTAGCATGGTTGAAGTCCAGCGTCCAGAGTTCAGAGGCAGATTTTGATTAAAATACGGTCGCTAGGATGTGCTCCAGCCATATAGGCACGGGTTTATTGCGGCGCGTGAGCTTGTCTCTCATAGCGTTGCTATTAACCGCCTCGGGATACTTGCTGTGCAGCCACTGCGCGAGCTCCAGGTTCTTTAGCAGGGAACGTTTATCTTGAATCGCATTAGGAGCACATCCTTCGCTGTACTTTGTGTGCAAGAAGAGCACAATATCGAAGTGGCCATTCTGCACAGCGTGGGCCATAGTATCGGGGGTGCAAGGCACATCGCGGTTCTCCTGGAGCCACTTGATAACGTCCAAGTGGCCATTCGCAGCCGCGAGTGTTATCGCCAAGGTTGTGCAACCCTCGGTCCGGTTCTCATGGAGCCACGTGACAATGCCGAGGTGGCCGTTCTTAGCGGCAATGTTCATCGCTGAATAGGTGCAGCCTTCGCTTCGATTCGCGTGCAGCCACTTGACAATGTCGAGACGCCCGTGTCCAGCAGCAGAGTTCATCGCGAGGACTGAACAGCCTTCGCGTCGGTTCTCGTGAAGCCACTTGACAATGTCGAGATGCCCACTGCGTGCAGCAGATCCCATCACGAATTTCGTGCTCGTCTTTGGTCGATTGGTTTGGAGCCACTGGACAATTTCGAGGTGTCCGTTCTTCGCTGCCTTCGGCATTGCGTAGAATGAACACCCTGCCGAGGTATGTTCATGGAGCCACTTCGCAACATGGAGGTGGCCGCCCTCCGCAGCATCGTCGATCGCCGTGCCAATCAGCAAGTAGCCGAGTCCGTTTGTCTTGCCGTAAAGCCACTGGAACGTTTTGAGGTCGCCTTGGCCAGCAAACCCAATGAGACCAAACATCAGCTGAAGCTTAAAGCGCGTGTGATGGCTGTACAGATACTTGACGACGTCCATGTGACCCTGGTTGAAGGCATATCTCACTTCGTCCCTCGTAATAGATATAACGTCGTCGTAGTGCTCGTGAAGCCACTTGACAACAGGAAGGTGGCCACCACAGACTGCAGCATGGAATGCCTTGGCGCTGCACCCATCAGTATTCTTCGGGTGCTCGTGCAGCCACTGCAGCATCTCCAGCTGGCCAGTCTCCGCGGCGGTGTCCATCATGTGCGGCACCCACACGGCGCTCTCGTAGCGATTAGCAAATACCCACTCCAGTAGTCACACGTTCGCTGTCTTGGCCGCTTCAACCATCGCGAGGTACGGCAGTACAATCGGGCAATGGTTATAAATCCACTCGAGCATCTCCAAGTTGTCGTTTCTCACGGCGAAGACGAGAGCCTGGCGACACTGGTACTTCCAGTAGTGCGGGTCGACGTCGTCACGGGACAGAGACATGCTGTTGTGTACTGCAAGGCGAGGCAGCAGCGACAGCAGGTTGGCTTCGCACGCGCGCGGCAGACTCCAGAACTGCAGCAGCCCACGGTCGAGAAAGTCGCTGATGAGCGTGCCGACATGCGGCAGCATTGCGTTTGGAGCAGCATGCTGCAGCACCACGCGCACAAACGTGAAAGGCGGCAGGGGAGACGGCGGTGGGGGCATTTGTAGAACGAGGGAGGAAGGGAGAATGCTGGGCTGCTTTCCTGGTGGCGGCTGTGAAAGTGAGGGAGATCCTGAGCTCTCGTGAACCTAGAGACCTCCAACTCAGGACTCAGAAACGCAAACTTCTGAGTCAAATGAAACTTTCCTTGGAACGTTACAGAGAAATGTAAAAAAATGGATTTTCGTAAGAAAAGTGTTTTTTATAGTGTTTTTTGTCAAGTTCAAGAGACGTTTAGGGTTGGTGTGGCACGCTTTTGGAGACATACAGTGCCGGAAATAGGAATAGGTTCAGTGACATTTTTGCATCTTTTCAGCCAATAATTGGGTTGTTTCAGCTCCAATTTTAACCAATCGTAGAGCAGACAAAGACGAATCAAATGGCGTTCTTCATTTACAAACCCGTCGCACAGAGCTCGAGAAAGCGGAGGAAGAGTGAACAGGTACGGGAAATGGCGATAGGTTCAGCGAGCGCCGGTGCTGCTTACGGCTTGAA
>JAASFY010000602.1:0-18829 GCA_023334035.1 Globisporangium okanoganense
GACCACGTGCTCAATGTTTACACTACTTGTTCTTTTGCTATCCTAGAGTGATGGTTAAAAATGGGAAAGAGGAACATGATTATTTAATGGTGAGTGATGGTCAATCCTTACAGAAGGAGCGATGGTGAGTACGAGCAGCCGTGCGTCAGCGATCATCGCGAACGCCGCCGAGACGCCGTCCTCCGTGCTTCTTTCGCCGGTCGAGCTCGTGCCGGACGAGGAGGAGTCCACGGACACAGAGCACTTCTTCCCACAGGGCCAGGTGGACACGAACAACCAGCTCGTGGACCTGCGTACGTCCAACTCGTGGGTCCAGAAGATCGACCAGATCGAGACCATGGGTACGTCGCTTTGTTTGGCGTTAGTCGATCCCCAGCGGAGCGTGCTAATTTGTGAGATTGTGATTGTACTATTACTATAGAGCTGGTCGAGGTGTTTGCAATCAACATGACGGCGCCGTTCATCCTGAACAAGCGCGCCATCCCGCTTCTCGAGAAGGTACCGAAGCCGTTGGCGATGATCATTTTTGTACAATTTGACTGTACTAATAAGAATGGTTGGATGTGAATGACCGCCTGTCTCATTAGAGCAAGAACACAAACAAGTCCATCGTCAACGTGAGCGCGATGGAGGGCGAGTTCTACCACGCGAAGATGCAGCACCACCCGCATACCAACATGGCCAAGGACCTCGCCAAGCGCGGCATTTTCATGAACTCAATCGACACTGTGAGAAGATATTTCTATTTACTTGTAATGACGATGATGATCAAGAGAACCCTGACGTTTATTCTAATCTATGCTTTACAAAATGACTGCTCAAAGGGCTAGATCAACGATGAGATCCCGCGCGAAGCTGCCGTGCGGATCGCCAAGACCCACACTTCCAGGTACCTCCGGCTGCATCGTTGACGTAACATACATGGCTACAGAAGGTCTCACATGGTGATGGTTACTTCATCTAAATGTGTAGACGCCGCTGAACGAGGTGGGCAGGGCCGTGCGCGTGCGTGCTGGTCAAGGTGGACGCAATCGTGTGCGTGCTGGGCACGAATTTTGCGCTGCACCAGCGAAACAACGATCGATTGACATATAGTCTCGGCGCATGAGAGCACGCTTTGTGAGGGGTAATATATTTCTGGCAAAAGCGTGATTGTTGCTCTTATGTTTCAATTTATTTATTAGCAAACGACCGAGCACGGCGCGCGTGGCGGCCACATAACGCAGACGACCTCTCGGCGGACGTGAATGACCTCAAAGACTCAATGTGCTGGACGCTCGTCGCGCTCATGATCGTGGCTTGCATCACGTGTGCGCTCGCGAAGAACTGGCCGCACATAGAACTCCAGGGCTGGTCGCACCACAAGCTCATCGAGTCGACGACGCTCGTGCTCATCACGACGATTGTTGGTAGCGAGTTCACGGATCCTCTCCTGTCGCTCTTGAACTTGACGAACAGCGAGAAATGGATCGAGCACTTCGCAAAGACAGAAGGTCGGACGCTGGCACGGCCACTGCAAGCAGCGGCGCCGCATCTCCAGCCGCGACCCGCATGCGACGTCGGACTTGAGCCAAGAGTCGATGGCCAGCGCGTTCTTCGGCGCATGGTAGACCTTAGACGTGTCGCGCATGCAGTCGAGCTTTAGAGGACCCACTCGTCGCCGACAATGTGCCGCTCATCGGTGCGTAGCAAGTATGCTGAGGTCGCAACGCCGTGCGCAGAAAGATTGTGAGGGGAAACACAAGAAAAGCGTGCAGCTGGAGCAGAGAAGCGCGCTGTGCACCTCAAACGGCGTTGCGATGGATAGTGAGAGCTTCTGTGTGGGCGTTTGGGGGGAAACAGCGCATCAAGATATTTGCGACGCAAGAACAGTAAGCGAGTTGCAGATGATGCAAAATGCGCACATAAATTCAAAACTTATTTATCCAGCACATCGTCTTCTGGTCTGACATCCTTGGTGTGTATGTCTACCACCTGCAGGTCTTTAAAGCCGTCGACCAAGTCGTTGATATTCTGTCGAGTTGGCTCGTCGTCCTCTTCGTCAATTGCTAACTCTTCCGAGGGAACGAACACGCACTTGCGAAACCCTGCGACAATGGTTTCTTGGTTGATACCACCCGATGCAGCGGCGATCCGCTGGACTGCGTCTTCTCTGGAGGGAGGCGTGAGCTGGAACTTGTCGCCTGCACCGTTACTGCGATGATCTTGTAGCTGGCCATAGAGGAAATCAACCCATTTCGAGCGAAGCCAATCCTTGATTGGCTTCATCCAAGCTACATCAGCCGGCTGACTTACCCAAGTGAGGCCTGAAGGGACCTTCATCAGCAAGACGTTCAGTCTTCGAGCGCATTTGAGGGCAGCTGACACCTAGTGGCCACTGAAATCGTCGAGAAGGAGCAGCACTGGAAGGCCGAACGGAGTGCGGTCTCCGAAGTGGAACTGCAGAAACTCGATGGTCAAATAATCATTCCACCATGCAGTACGATTGCCATAGATTCTTGCGCTGTACAGACCTTCAAGTGGTGAGATGTCCTTCCACACACGCTTGCCGAATCCGTGACGCAGGCGCTCATTCTCGGATTTCGCTTCTTGGGTTTTCGCTATGATTGTCTTGAGCACCAGGAAGAGAGGATGTTTAGCGCCACTTGAATCGCTCAGCACCATTGCCGTAAGGCGCTCTTTCTCGCGCTTCCTGCACTTGACCCACACTGTTGACACACCGCGCTCGCTCACCGTTCGCCTCGGGAGATATTCGAAGAAAACGCCAGTTTGGTCGGCGTTATAGACCAACGCAATGCCTTCCCACTCCATGGTCGCCTTGACTGAGGCGGCGAACACGTTTGCTGCATGCAGCGCATCGGCTGGGGGCTGCTGACCAGTGTGGGTTTTCGCGCTGAAGGAGAAGGCGTGGCGCTTCAGAAAACCCTTTCTCCACTCCCACGACGCGGTGAACGAGCGCGCTGGAACGCCGGTCTCTGCCGCCACCTCTCTCGCCTTCAGCTGCAGCATTGAAACAGCAACAGGCACGTCATCACGCCGCAGGTCCGTGATCCACTCGACCAGCACTCGCTCTGCTGCTGGCGTCAGGGTCGTTCCGAGGCCGCTTGGCCAAACTCGCCTCTGCTGAGCGAGAACAGCGTGCTGCGTGCACTTGTCAATGTGCGGGCGCTGCTTCATCCAGTAGTAGGTCTGCTTCCTCTTGGACTCTCTCTGTGGTCCTTGCACGCCAAAGAAGAAGCGGTCGATCGTTGCTTGGACGTCGTTTGTTTCACTGAAGTACTGTAGGAGCGCGCTCTTAAACGCGTAGTCCTTGGATTCGTGAAGGAACTTCCTCGCTATTCGACCCTCGCCATGGACACGAGGGCGACCTACTGGCTTGTCTGGTGGTTGTGGCGGGTCTTGCACCTCGGCCATTGTGGACGCTGGCAGCCTTTGCGCGGTGATTGCTTGGTTCTTTGAAACGGCTTGCTGGCAAGCGTTTTCTTTTCGCAGCGAGCGTTTTTTTACTGCTCCTCTAAAACCACTCAAATAAAAGGGTGTCTCACTTGAGTCCTTGTCACAATTAACACAGGCTATAGGGTATTCCTATTTCCGGCACTGTAGCAATTTCCACACAAAAGGACAAGACAGGATTTATCCGTTTTTTTATCATTGTTTGTATCGGAATCGAATTTGATTGTCATTCAAAAAAATCACAAAATCGCCATTTGCAAGCACGAATATGCCACTCGTGGTGTTCTGCGGACTCCCGGGCGCTGGCAAGACGTTCGTCGCCGACGCGCTGGTCGCGTACCTGTGCGAGCACGTGCAGGAGGACGTTGTGCACATCACGGAGGCGAGCGTCAACGTCAGTCGCCGCGACGGCTACAGAGGTACGGCAGGCGCTCTCTCGCACTGTGCCAATCCATCCATTGAAGAGCTACGCAACCAACGACTGGATGGATGGCTTACCATTGTGTGTGATTGCAATCCAATTGAATGTGTAGATAGCCGCGAGGAGAAGAACTCGCGCAGCGCACTGAAAGCCGCGACGGAGAAGGCCGTGAACGCCAAGACGATTGTCGTGCTCGACGCGCTCAACTACATCAAGGGCGTGCGCTACGAGCTCTTCTGCAAGGCCAAGGCCGAGAGCACGACCTACTGTGTCGTGTACGTCGACACGCCGCTGTCTCTCGCGCTCGAGCGTAATGCGAGTCACGAGGATGCATTCGACCCGCAGCTGTACGTATGAGTACGATAGGAAAGGCTTGTTGCATAGCCTCAGTTCCTTCATTCACCATCGTATTATTAATATTTTTGACAGGATTGAAGAGCTCGCAGCGCGCTTTGAAGTACCACTTGAGAAGAACCGCTGGGACAATCCGCTGTTCCACCTCACGCCCGAGAGCATCGAAGCTGACGGCCTCCCACTGGACAAGATCGCCGACGCAGTTCGCTTCGGCAAGACTGTCAAGGCCGGCCTCGCGACTAAGAAGGCGCCCGTGGCCGAGACGAGCTTCGTGCAGGAGCTCGACGAAGTCACGAGCCTCATCGCCGACGCTTTGATTGCTCACCAGCGAGACGGGAACATCGCCGACAACCTCAAAGTGCCCAAGGCCGCGGCCGCGCTGCTCATCCAGCGCAACATGCCGGCGTCCGAAGTGCGGCGCCACCGCCGGCAGTTCGTCAAGATCTCGCAGCTGCGGCCCTGCGCGATCGCGGCGATCGGTGACCTCTTTGTCGAGTACGTGAACCAGCAGGGCTAATTGATAAATGGGTACACTTTCATAGAAGAACATAGGTACATGTGTTCCTATTTGTGGTGTACTTATTTATCCGAGCCTCTCACTCGCGGCGCTCGAGCTCCAAGTAGTCGCGCGCCTCGACCTCGCGCGAGAGCATCGAGAGCTCACACGAGAGCGTGCCCATGAAGAGCAGCTGGCACACGATCGCAAACGCCTCGAAGAACGCCTCCTGCACGGCCGTGAAGCCCAGTGGGTTAGCCCACGACCCGTTTACGCACAGGAACAGCAGCCCAACTGTACAAAGCAATCAAGCAAGCCCATCATAAATAAATAAGTACACACATCCCAAACAAGGCCCAAGTTGTGTACGTACATAGCACGGTCGAGGTGACGCCCGCGAGGATGAACAGCCGACCGAGCGTGAACGCCATGGGGATGCTCAGCCGTCGCCAACGCTTTAAAGACACCCAGGCGCCTGCACCACCATCCATTCCCAGTAGCGCTGGCCACACTGACGAAGCCATGACGCCAGCCTTCTCAGCCTCATGTTCTTGCTCGCGGAGCAGCAGCAGTCGGCGCGCCAGGTGACAAAACACGATGAGCACCCATGATGAGATGAAGAAGAGCACGGTGAACGTGATGTGCGCGTCGTGGTAGCTGCGCATGTCGAGGATCGCGAGGCCCGCAAGCGTCACAGCCGTCGCGACGCCCGCCACGACGCACACGAGCGACGTGTAGCGCGTCGGGGCGTCCGCCGTCGCCGCTGAGCCACCCATGAGCCGCAAGCTCAAAAACCAATAGAAGAGACAGCTGGAGACCAGGATGCAGAGCGCCGTGAGACACATGCCGACCATGAACGCTATACCTTCGGGCCGGAACGTCGCGGCGTACGAGAGCGTCGGGTAGTCCTTTGCGCAGTCAAAGTGGTAGGCGCACGCGAGAGTCTCGGTCACGACCATGGTCGCGATGCCCGTCAGCGGGATGAGCAGCGCGACGAAGCCCACGGTGTCGGCGTTGCGAATCGCCTGCATCGTGATCGCTCTGCTGGTGGTGCTGGTCCTGATAGAAGTGGTGGTTGCGTGACGTGAGCGGTAGTGTGGCTGCAATGGCGTCTCGAGGTCCAGCGGCTCGTGCTCGTCGTCGGTGTCGCTGGAGAACGAGAGCGCAGACGACACGACGCTATCGGACGATGCGGACGAGTACCGTCGCGTCGCGTAGCTGCTGGTGCTGCTGCTGGCGTCGGAGCCGGAGCGGTGCACGTCGTCTTCCGAGTCAGAGCTGCTGAATTGGTGATGATGGTCCTCTGACTCGGAGCTGCTCGTATAAGCGGCTTTTTCTGACGAGCTCGCGTCTGATTGGTCCTCTGGGAGAGGCATGACGGACGCAAATTGAGGCGGGGATGGGGACAGGAACTGCATGGCCTCTGATGCTGGTGCTGTACCACAGAGGCTCCGTGTGTTGTGGCTGTGATGGAGTGTGTGAAAAAGCCACTTGCGACGTATGCAGTGCACACTTGCAAGCCTCGATGGATGCGGACAAAACTGTCATCGGTTTCGTGCTCAAGTGACCTCCGTAATTGCAAACCACCTGAAAATGGCATCTAAAGAGGTCTATTTTCGATTACCGGTACAGTATTGAATACTGCGTAGTAGTATTTACATATTCAACAGTATGTAAACCAGCTTATTGGTTATAAACAGGGTTTAGTATTCTTCTTTCACACTAACGAAAGTCGATCTTTGCTGGTGCTGAGTCGCCGCCATCGAAAGAGCGCGCGCCCCAGTCGAATTGCTCCACCTATTGGGCGATGATGATCACGCCGACGCGCTTTGGACTCAAGTTCGGGCCCATCCCGACGCTCGCGCTCGAGTACGAGGACGACCTCACGAGCCTCGCCGACGGCCTCTCGACCACGTCGCTCTACGTCTACAGCGGCAAGGAACAAGAGCAGCGACGGACGAAGAAGCTCCATGTGATGGAGCTCCCAGCACTCACGAGAAACTCGGAGCCAATGGCCGTCGCACGTCAGCTGCAGCAGGACAACCGCCGCTTCTTAGCGCCAGACGTCGTCAAGGAGGACCAGCTCGTGCGCCTGCTCGAGCGCTTGATGGCGCATCTTCAGGTCACGGAGCTCAGCGTCTCGCCATCACAACCAGCGGCGGTGACGAAGGATACTGGAGATGCTGCTACCAGAGACGGTGATGGTTCGCAGGCTGGGACGTTTGGCCTGCACTCTGTCAATGATCAGGATGAGGAGGACGACCGAAAGGAGAGCGAGTTGGAAGAGAGCGCCTTGGACGAGTCCGTCGCCAAGGTGTCGGTCTCCATGGACGCCTTGAAGGCAGACGACAGCGACGAAGATGGTGATGAATCCCCGAAAGTCAAGCCTGAAACCGGGGCGAGCACTAGCGAGTCTGCAGAAGTAGAAACAGCAGGAGCCGGCGAGTCAGCCAAGCAACCAGACGTCTCTCAAGCACTAACTCAGAGTCAGGAGGCTACAGATGGCAATGAGGACAACGACACATCACCTGCTAAGCCTTCGAACGACGATCGTGAGGCTGAAGACGAGGCACGGGAAGAACAGGAGGACGACGCGAAGCGCCGCGCGCTCATGAGCGAGTCCGAGTCCAGCGACGACAATGAAGACGAGGACATCCAGTCTGAGGAGCTCGAGTACTTTTCCGAAGACGCGAGCGACGAGGACTCGTTCTAGCCAGGCAACAGCACCCTTTATAGAGACAATATACATATGATACAAGTCCGCTTATGTCCTTACTCTATGATCACTCGTCACCAGTGAGAGTCATCATGGCGACTCTTGCTGCAGCTGCTCAAAGAGCGACTTGATGTGCTTGAGACTCTCCTTCTTCAAATGGCGCTCGCGGTCAATCTGCTCGCAATCATCCAGTCATTCATATCAGATAAGTAAGTACACCTCGTCAAATGACAGTATAAGCGACAAGTCAGTAGACCAGCAACCAATTTCCAACTTGTCATACCTGCGCGAGGAGCACACGCATCTCCTGGTCGCTCTGGGCCATGCGCTTCCTCTCGGTCTCGACACTCACGCGCAGCTTTGCGTTCTGCGCCGCGACGTCCTTGAGGTCACTCGAGACGTTCGCGTACCGCTGCATCATGTCGCGTCGCTCGGCCTCCCACTGGATTCTCAGCAGCTCACGAGCCTCCTCGGCACCAATCTTCACGCGCTCGAGCTCCTCTCTGTGTACTTCCAAATGCTTCTCGAGGCGCGTCTGGAAGAGCGCGTTCTGATCGTCGAGGACAACGCGCATGCGCTCCATCTCGGTCTCGATGAGCTCGAGCGCACCGTGCTTTTTGTTTAATTCGTGGGATAAATCGTCGATTTCTTGAATTTTCACCTGGAGAGAGCGCTCTTTATCATGGAGTTTGGTTGTCATTCGTTCGAGTTTCGCCTCAGCGTCCATGGTTTTCTGGATATTCTCGTCCAGCGCCATCTCGAGGTCGTCCACCTGGGCCTGGAGCTCAGTGATTTCTTCTTGAAGTTGCTGTTCACAGTCTTCACGTTCTTTGCGAAGCTGAGAGAGTTGACCCTGCTGGTGGTCGAGCATAACGTCCTTGACCTTGAGCGCTGCGCGGAGGTCGTCTTCTAGTTTCTTCAAATCCACAATCTCGCTGGCCTGGCGTGTCATCTCAATTCGTAACCTTCCGTTGACCACGCGAAGCTCTTCTGAGGCAGCTTCAATGGTCTCCAGTGTACCATTTTTATCCTTTGCAGCAGCGAGTTGAGCCTTGAGATCCACGACTTCGTTGGCCAGATTGGTGATCGTGACTTTGAATTCGTCGGCGCGCTTGGTGTCTTCCATAAACAGTTTCTGCTTGTCGTCTGCGAGCATGGCCTTGAGCTTTACCAGCTCACTTTGTGTGTCGGCTTCTCGCTGCAGACTCATTTGGTAGGCTTCTTTGAGCCTCGCCATGTCTCGAGTTGACTCGTGGTGCTTCTTCTGCAGCAGCTGCAGCTTGCTCATCGAGTGGTAGTGCTCCTTGCGGAATTCCATCTCGATCTGCGCAACCGACGTCTCGAGCCGCTGCTTGTAGAGTTCGTTCTGCTGCTGCGCCATCTTTTCAACACGGTCGGTCGCCTTTGCGTGCTGTGCTTTGAGATCCTCCGTATCCTCTGCTTTTGAAAGCAGAGTCCGCTTTAGACGGTGGATCTCGTCGTCCTTTTCAATGCACTTGTTGTACACGGCCTCAGCGTTCGTCTTGAGCTCTTTCACCTTTAGCTCGAGTTGCAGGTTTCGCTTCTCGGCTTGCTCGTGACGATCTTTGTGCGTTTGTACCTCGCTTGTGTGCCGTTGCACAAGACCGTTGTGTTCAGCAGCAGCCCGTTCTAACGAGACTGTGAGCTCGCTCGTCTTTGCTTCACCTCTGATGAGCGCAGCGTCTTTCGCTCGGAATTCATTCTCTCTCTCGTGTAGAATGCGAGCTATTTCCTTGCTCTCCTCCTGTGAAATGTCAATTGTCCGCATGAGATTGCTCTCAATGGTCTTCATATGCTCCAGTTCCAGGCGATGTGCGTTCTTCAGTGCTGTGAGTTCAGTCTCCAGTGCGTGCTGTTGCTGGCTCTGCACTTGCAACCGCTGCTCATCTGCCGTTGTGGACGCTGAATGGGATCGTCGCTCATCCTGTTCTCTCTGCATCAGCTGATTTGTAGCCTCAGCTGCAGCCATTTCAGCCTTTGTAGCCCGAGAGACCGCTAGCGCCAGCTCTTCCTGGAGCCTGAAAAGCTGCGCAGATAGCTCTTTCTCTCGATTAAACACTTCGCTTTCCTGTGCGAAAAGCGCTTTCTCCTTTGCGAGAATGCCATTCTCTTTCTGGATAATCGCCTGCTCGCGCCGCAGAATCTCCTTTTCAAAGTCGAAGTCCGTGTTGGTCGACGCTTCTTTGATCAAAACTCGCTGGATTCTGGGTTCCTGAGGCGTCGATTCTGAGATTTGAATTAGCAAATTGCTCTGCTGAGGTATCCTGTCAGCTGCTGGGCTGGACACCTCGTCGCTCTCTCTAGGAAGTGATTGGCTCTGGTGAACCGCCGCACTGCTGACATTCGGACTCGTCCTCACCTCAGAGCCTTGCTGCTCTCTGGACTCGTCTATTCTCTGTATCGGGGACAATTGTGCTTCTTGTTCTCGATACGGAGCTCCACTCGTACTCCGTGGCGTTCTTCGTACCAGTTCTAATCTCTGACTGTTGTTGTGTGTAGGTCTTGGAGACGGAGCAGTTTGCCGTGCTACATTTCTTGGCTTTCCTGGAATCAATACGCCCTGAGTTTCTTGATTGTTTCTGGCTGCAGCAGACGACGATGTTTCTCGCTTGATGCGCCGCAGGATTGATTGGTACTTGGGCATGTACAGATTCCCGACTTCCTTCAGCAGCGAGACCTCTTCTTCGTCCAGGTACGCCAGTCGTGGCAGCATCTATAACGTAGGCACATAGTCATTATATGATCTTTGTTTTGCTTCACAGGACTACAAGAGCCGAGTATTGTTGCTGGGTGAATGTGCCACGTACCTTGATAAGCGTGTGTGGATAGTCGTCTAGTTCACAGAGTGGATTGACCTGCGACCCGTCGTGAGCCTGAAGCCGCAGTTGAGTCAGGCGCTACATGCGTCCACACAACACAAGCATATTAAGACAAATTGAATAATGGCCATCCCATTTTGTAGACTATTCGTCGTAACCAGGTTGCTTTTTGGGTGCGTACCTTGTGGTGCTGGAGCGAGACAATGCTGCTATAGTCGGCAATGTCGTTATGGCGCAGATCGAGATACCGAAGCTTTGGGAATTTAATTGGACGCGTGAGCCCATCAAGCGTTCGGAGGCTGTTGTGCGCCAGCGAGAGCTCTTCGAGGCGAGGCAGCTGCGGGAAGCCCAGAGTGGACATGATGCTGAGCTCTCCATTTAAATAAAAATAAAACAATTCAAACAATATTAGTTTATAAAGATATATAAAATTACATGCGTAAATAAATATTGTTCACCTGTTTGCTGATAGATCCAGGATTCTCAGGTGCACGAGCTGCTCTAATGCGTTAAACGACACCTCCTGGATAGAATTATTAGAGAGGCAGAGCTCGACGACACTAAGAGCATAATAGCATCATATTAATAACAGCACTTCAATCCTTGCAGTCCACACAATTTATACAAGAAGAGTGTCGTACCTGGAGAAAGCTTCCAGCCCGTCCATGCTCTCGATAAAGTTCCCGTGCAGGTTGATCTGCTCCACGAGCTCGTCGCTCTCGTCATCCGCCACCTGAAGTATACACAAACACACGCACGCGTCACTGGCGTTTAGACTCGCAGTCATCACCTTTCCAATCCAGGCCCAACACAGCCAATGTGCATGACCACGCTTCGTACCAGGTCGTCAATGCGGCGCACGCCTGCGTTCACGCGACTCAACACACGCACAGCTGACTCGTCACTGTGGTCACCAACAGCGCTGCCATCTGCGCATTCGCCAGCAGCAGTAGCAGCAGCAGCGCCGTCACGGCCTCTCGGGCGCCGCCGAGCCATCGCCATTTCGGATTTCGGATTTGGGCGCTTTTCAAATTTGAAAATAACGTGAAAATGCTGGAAAACACAGGTCATACTGAATTCAAGTAAATTGATAACCGATTTATCGGATAACGTTGTCGCGTCTCAATTAAGTTTACGCTTTCCGTAAATTATCAGGCAAAATTCAGGTTTGATTACTTAGTCGGGATAACTGTACCCACCTTGTTAATTCCGATTTGTTGGTGTCAGCTGCAAATGTGGAGTACGATATACTCTGGACAATCACCGTTTCGAGAGGTCTCGAGGCGCCGATCGAGAGAAACAACCTACGACTGAATGAAATATACATTAAGAAGATGGCTACAATCCGTACAAAATACGCCAAGTGGACAACGAAACGTGGCTACTCGCTCGCCTCGGCGTCTGCACGCAGCCGGAACCTCTTGAGAATGAACTGCTTGAGAATCCCCCGGTGTCTTACAGGCACCCTTCAGACTCGCGGCGAGCTGAGCACTTCCAGTATTGCTGAGGCATGGCGTGGGAACAGCCAATGTGAAGGCCACACGCCGTGCGAATGGCCCAAAGTACTCCTCCCAGCACGTGCTGTCGACAGTTCGCAGGAAGCGATTTCTCAATATCAACCTCGCCTTCTCCGCTGCAAAAGAGCAGGAAGAGGTCAGTGGAGCTTTGGTCCCAAAGATCTCCTTTGTGAGTGCTCTTGCGATGACGTTGTGTCGGTGGACTTCGTAGACGAAGCAGTTCTTGGTGTCTTTGAGGCACACGAAGCCACAAGTCAAGGTAGACGACGGAGGTGATTCTCCACCAGCAGCAGCAAGAGGAGGCTGACAGACGTAGTACCTTCCAGTTGTATTACCACAAGAACATCGATCACTCGTAGAGCTATCCGTCTTGGCCAATTTCTGGTGTATACCAAATGGAATCGACGTCAGCTTCCGCTCAACGATCAGTCTCTTGCAGCTGGTGAACTTTTGCCCACAGCACCGATGTGTATTCCGAACAAACTTGAGCTTTCAGCGCTCGGAACTTGCAGTAGAGCTGCTCATAACGGCGCCAGGGCGCGAGTACTTTGTCCCATCGCTCTTCTCTCGTAATAGGTTCATCATTATCCACAGCACCATACAAGGAAGCACCAAAGGTTTCCAGCAGCAGATAAAGCACGAAAGGGCAGTCGAGGCTGTCGTCGTCTCTGTATCGAAGCAGTCCGCACATGATTAGCTATTCCAGCGAGATCGTATCAAGCTGCGAGTAGCCAGTAATAACCTGACTGCCGACCATAGTGAGGAACGCGGCTCGCACGGCCTCAATGTTGATTGCGGCCCCACGATACGCTCGCTGGAGACCTGCGAGAACTCGACATAGTATCGTAATGATCTCGAACGGCTGGTCACGCTCGCAAACCACTGACAAAGTTCGGGAGCGATTGTAGAGCTGCGCAGATCTGAGGAGCGAACTGTACGAGGCTGGCCAGGCTGACTCTCGAGCTCCTGCAAGCCATCCACAGAGAATCACGCAGAGCTCTCGTTTTTGGTGTCCGTGATACGTGTCAGTTTCCTTAACACTTGCTCTGGGGTCTCATCACCTAGGTCGTTATATAGCGTCTTTACCAAAGAGTTCAGGGTTTAGGATCGCTGAGAACTCGTCAAGAAGCCACAATTTGCCCGTTCCGGGACCATCGAGACACATGAACAGCGAATGGGCCTTCACGTCCACGTTGCGATCTCGCCAGGCTTTGGAAATGACTCTGAACCGCATCCGCCACATCGAAATAGTCGGCTGAGTACAGCTCCTGAAGCGAGTCGCATGGGCTCTTTCCGAAAGAACAAGCGTCTTCCAGGAGCGATGACAACTGGCACTTCGTCCATTGTGAAGCCACGCATCCCGACCAAAGAGCTCACGCGAAGAGGCTGCTCTTTGGAGCCAAATGCCGCGCGATTCTCGTACACGTAGTGGGCTATGTCATTATGCATGTGCTGCAGAATCGCCTCAGCCTCCGTCCTGCTGCCTAGTGCAGCCGAATGACAGTGTCGCCTCGTTCTTTGTTCATGACAGTGAATTATACGCCCAGCATCTGATCCATCGTTCGCATGCGTTCAATTCTTCAGATCGATACGCAAACTGCTAGCAAGAGAGATAAGGATTCTATCGTTGAGTTTGTGGTCTCGAGCTCTCCTCAGCTGACCAACTGATGGAGCAAGAACATCACGAAGTTGCGAGCCTAGGACCACCTCATTCTGGAAAATCCACGAAATTGGAGAAGATCGTTATCAGAATCTCGCATTCAATTAATTGTCTTTCTCTTCGTCAACAATGTCGTCGGATTCCCTGATGATCGTTGTAATCATGTCGTTGGTGGCTGGCGCGGGAATCACTGAGCCAGCACGCCTCACGAGCAAGTCTTGGCCCAGAGGCACTGCGGCCTCGAGCAGACTGTTGGTGCTGACTTCGCTGAAGAACTTGCGCGAAGAGCGCACCACCGATCGACTCGAGGCGATGGCCTCCGCAGTGGAGGCAAACTCGTCCAAACTGCTCCCTTTTCGAGCCGTTTGCTTGAAGATGTCGGTCACACTGACGCTGTGCGGCCTGCGCTCGCCGTGCTTGAGCATGATCCCGTAGTCCAAGTAGCAACTCGGTCGAATGTACCGCTTACCGGCACGCACGATCTCCATACTGAGGCCATATCGCACGAGGCTATTGGCTCGAATCGGGATGTCGAGCACCTCTTCCAGTGGCAGCCGGGCATATTTATCGCCGGTGGTGACCAGGACCTCGTCCTGAGCTCGTGGCGCATGGCGATCACCTCCTGACGATGACGAAGAGGCTTCGCTCAGGTTGGTCGTGTCCACTACGATCACACTGGACTGTTTTCCCTTCTTCCCAATGCGTGTGAGCGCATAGAATAACGCGAACTTCAGCAGGAGCCAGGCGATGACCATACCGACACTCAAGAGAATGATGTGGATGAGCGGGCCGTAGAGGATCTGGAAGATCTCCACTGGGGTCGTGGGCCGGTAGTCGTTGGCCTTCTGGAACGTGTTGCCGTGGGCCGTGTACCCACCGGTGAACGAGGCCACGTCGTTCACGCGCTGATTCTCGATCGCCCACTTCTGCTCGCACATGAGGAAGATCTCGTCCTGGAGCAACACGGCCGCGATTGCCCCGATGACGATGATCTCGGGGTTCGTGATGTACGTCCCTCTAGCAAACTGATACGCGCGCTTCTCCATGAAGCGCACGATAAGCTTCCAGAGGATCTGCACGACGCTGGCGATGAGCACCCAGCTCTTGATGCTGCTTAGGTACGCCTGGATTTTTTCGTTCGGCGAGTCGCTCCAGGTCCAGACGACCGAGTTGGGCAGGATGATGATCCACGAGATCACGCGCGTGAGGCACATGAGCCACATGTACGTCGGGCTCTTGTAGTACGACGCGCAGAAGAACGAGTAAAACCGCTCTTCCTGGAACACGAGCGAGTCCTCAGCGCTCTTCTGGTGGGACCGGCGATGGCGACGGGAGATTGCTGTTGGCTTAAGCTGCTGCTGTTGTTGTTGTTGAAGGTGCCCAGGTACGACCATTCTGTCGCCCTGCGCGGTCTCAAAGTCGCGGATCCAGTGCTGCAGCGCGCGATACTTTGGGAAGAACATCCACTTGAAGATCTCAAAGAAACTCTGGCAGTGCGTAAGCAGCAAGAAGACGTCGATCACGACCATGAACGCGTACAGCACACCGTTGGCGCTAAAATTGATCACCGTCGTGGAGCGAATCGACGTCTCGTTGCGCTGTGAGTTGTAGGCAATGGTGTAGTCGCTCTTGGCGTTCTGGCGGATGCCAAACCGCTGACCCAGTAGCGCAATGTCGTCGTTCGTGAGCCAACCCTTGCCATGCAGCAGCGTGTGGTAGTTCTTGGCCGCAAAGCCGACAAACTCACTGCGGTACAGATTTGGACTGGCGCAGCCAAAGACCGTGGCGATGAACGTGCCTGTCTGACCCCGGGTGAGCTCAAAGGCCTCCACGCAAATCACGCGGTGCATGGGGATGCTCGTGCTCAGCAAGTCCAGGAACCGCAATATCTCTGCTTCAGCCTCGCTGCCGATAATAGCGACGTCGCTGTTGACGATCGTTGCGGCGAAGAACGCGTACCGGTCGTTGAAGTAGGTTGCGATGAGGTCCTGGCAGATCGGCGGTCGTCTGCCGATGTGCAGCAGCTTGCAGCTCGCCCAGATCGGTGCATCGGCGCGGATGTTGCTCGTGAGCACGAGCTGCGGGACAATTCGTGTCGTATTGATGCTGACTGGGATTCTGCAGTTCGTGGCCATTGCGCTGAGAAAGAACATGCTGCCATCAGCGCCAAAGGCAAAGAGCTCGTCGCACTGAGACAGGAACGAGCTCCAGCCGGACACCACGTGTTCACCAGCGTCCAGGGCGCGAAGCTCGGGTGTTATAACTGAGACCAGGGGCGCTGGGTGCAGAATGCTCGTGCTGCCCGACTCGAACGAATACGAGTCCATGGGGCCGATCCACGCAACCTTGTAGACGATGTCGCGGATGTCGAGCGCGAAGATGAAGACCACGAAGAGCAGCTTCTTGGTCATGAAGAGCGTCGCGTTGAGCGTCTGGAGCTTCTCCACCAGCGACGTGTGGGGCGGTCGAACATCGGAGCTTCGTGGTGATAACGACCCAGTCTTGGGGGGTGGAGACGTGAGAACCATTCTCGGTCTTGAATGCGAGGTCCACGGTCACGATCACCACGTCGTCGTGAGACCGCTCTGAGCTGACTGCGCACTGGAGCATGCCATGCTATTCATAAAGGCGGTGCTGTTTTTTTCTGTTGCGTGTGGTGTCCATCGAAATAGTTTGTCGGTCGTGTTGCGGACCAACATAAATTCGTTAGTTATTAGGTCATGTAGAGCGTTTGTTATATAGTGGGTCCAAAATTTGCAAGCATATCGATTCTGTAAGGCTCGATACAAATAGATACGCTCTTTGCAGATCTCACCCACAGAGTCGCAGACCCAACACGATGCAGTGGGACGACGACGATAAAGTTGAGACCGCCAAGGACTAGCTAATAGAGTACATCGAGGTCTTGGATGAGGAAGACACGCACCAGATTGGCACGTGCCGCGCCGAGTCGATGGAATTCCTGTCACGACCATGGAGGAAGAGTACTCACTTCCTCTGTCTAAGAACGCCAATTGGTCACTCCAGTGAATATTTCATGAACAGTTGCGTTGCACAGCGCTAACAAAGACTAACAACAACTAGCATGCATGGTGTTCGTGCATAGCAGTCTCAACTAACCCGCTTTTCTACGTACACCACAAGCTATTTAGGAGTAGCGTCCTGGCGCTCGTATGGTGCCGTTCAGGTAGATCTGACGCCGCACGTGTGCTGCTGCAAACTGTAGAATCGACGCCACGAGCCACTGGTCCAGCTGGTGTCGCGCATTCGTCGCACTCTTGCTATCCTTGACGACGATGGCGCCCAGGAAGGCCAGTTTGCGCCAATTGGAGTCATGCTCAACGCCAGCAGCATCGACTCGTCTCCGAGTTTTCGATGCTCCCACAGTCGATGAGGAAGCTCAGACCTCCATGGATACCCCAGTTGTGTATTCGTGGACACAGGTGCTGGTGAGTAGAATGTTGCTCACCGTAGCCGCTGATTTCCTCCGCACAAGCAAGCCAGCCGAAGAAAGCAGCATCATATGGGCAAGGGCGTCAAGTGGGCCGTCGCGGAGGACGTGGCGCTGGCGCGGGCGTGGGTCCGCACGTCCCAACGCTCGTCCCCGTCGGTCGCAACAGATAGCTTGTGCATCATGGCCGACTTTGTTTGGAGCCCGGTGCACGATAAGTGGGTCCAGAAGGCCGGCGCCACGCGCTCGCTGGGCGCTCATCCAGTGCGCCGTCCGCAAGTTCGACGGCAACGTGGAGAGCGCGCTCGAGCAGCAAGACCGTCGTAGTAACACTGGCATCGCGCCGGCGGTTGTTGTCAGCGGGACGCTGGCGCTGGCGTTCGAGAAACACCTTGAGAGTGAAGGCGAGCCATTTGAGCTCCTCGAGGTCTGGATGATCTTGCACACGAGTGACAAGAGGCAAAGCTACGAAGCACCCGCGTGTGTGCTCAAGCGGTCGCGAGAGGCTGATACGAACGATACGGTGGGCTTGGAGACGGGGCTGGCACTACCGGACCCAGCGCCTGCCACACCACCAGGGAAGAGAGCAGCTACTGTCGATGCGACGGTCCGTAAGCGCTTGTCCCAGACGGAAGCGAGTGAAACATCGCTGATCGAGTCGAGTTTGATTAGTAGGACTGATAGCAGTGGTGATACGGTTGCGGGCTCGAGTCTCTCACAAGGCGTCACGTGCTTGGCGTCGCGCAGCGAGTCGCATACTTGCTTCACAAGAAAGACGACGAGGTTGCGGATCAGATGCTGCCGAGACTGATTTTCGCCAACGCGAATACGAGTGAGCCAGCGTTATTGGCTGAGAATGATAACAGCTACATCGCGTCAATCTCCAGACTCGCGGACGCTCAACTCGAGAGGAACGAGCTCATCGCCGACCAGATGCTCATGACGATGCTGCTCACTGACTCCACAGACTCTGCAACCGAAAAGCACTCAAGAGGCCCAAGAACAAGTACCTCCAGCGTGCTTTCCGAGCGACGACTAGCGATGTCGCTGATGTTCAAGAAACTGCAGATGCTGCATACATATCTACTGTAGGTGCGATGGTTTCACGATGTCCAGGGTTGTTGTGTCTCATGGCTAACCATAAATTTGAGAGGGGCCTCATATTTCAAGGAAGCGAGTCAAGAACCCAAGAAGCGACGGAAGGATGAAGGCTGGGCGTGCTAACGTGTGTGAAGAGTGCCAGAGAACATGCTCGCATGGTAACAAGAAGCAGCGGACAGCACGCAACGTAAACCTGACGGACCTCCCGCTGACGCTCATCAAACACGTGTTCGCCTTCACAGCTGGGTTGCAGTGTGTGGAGTTCAGCAGCAAGTTCGCGATCTGCGGAGCCGCGAGTTTGTTCACCGAGATGCCGCAGCTATCGGTCGTCTGTCACTCGTGGCGTCAATGCCTAGAGCCGATTCAAGAGGAACTAAGTGCGAGAAGCACGCGTGGTGATGGGGAGGCCAGGCTGAGATTCCTTCGTCTTGGGGATCATATACAGTGGTTGGTAGCGAAGGTGCTTTCGGAGGCCGTGCAAAAATCTATTTTCTTATGGATTTATGACGTCGGCAAGTTATTGAGAACGACTGGTACAGTATCGCTTATCCACTTCAGGTACACTCATTCTTCGTCGCTTACCGTCATTCCTCGACACCTGCCTCTGAAAATAGCTATTATCTGTTTGTACTACTTTCCAGACTTCAATACCGGCTTTGCTTAGTCATACCGGACAGCCATGTATCAACACCAAAACGTACCTCCCAAAGATGATGTAGCATATATTTATGGAGGTTTCATAGGAGCCTCGATATTTCATGTGGTACACATAACATATTGCTCTCACACAGAAGTACCGTCATGGACATAACAATTACTC
>JAASFY010000603.1:0-18829 GCA_023334035.1 Globisporangium okanoganense
CGAACAGAGGTCGGAATCATCCTCATATTCAAAAACTATCGAAATATATGAGGTTTTGTATTGAATGTGTCGTATTTGCAAAAGATTCTGACTAAATATAATTCCTCCGATCGTACAGTGGTTCAAGAGGCACACCCGCATTTTAATTGGCAGAAAAAATGCACGACCTACAAGTTTATTGGTTAAAAATAATGGTGATGATTTTTGACTGGCCATTGGGTATCATAGTGACTCCAAGTATATCACTTAGGTCAGAAGCTTCATCATAATCAACCATATAAAATTTTGAGGCTCCTATGAAACCTCCATAAATTTATGTTACATCATCTTTGGGAGGTACGTTTTGGTGCTGATACATGGCTGTCCGGTATAACTAAGCAAAGCCGGTACTGTACACAAAAAAGTCCGCCAGGCCAACATTTTCTTATTTGTTTCAAATCACCCAAATCGAAGTTGGGTTTTAGACGCTTGGCGCAACACGACACAAAGCTGCAAGATTGGCACGGCGCCCCCCGCGAAAGCAGCAGAAGCCACCGCCTGCAGTCGGAAGCAGAAGCGCAGTCAGCCATGGGCAGCAGTCACCACACGTGGGAGGGCCACGCAGAGCTGCACCAGGCGCTCGAGGGCCTCGCGTGCGCGAAAGGCACGTCCGCCACGCGCGTCAAGGCCGTTGCGAACGCCGCGTTTAAATACGTCAAGGTACGTTCCGTACGAGAAGGAAGGCTTTTCTGGATGACTGTGGATCGTTGCTGACTGTATGGTCGTATACTTGTTGGTAATTGTGTGGTGGCAGGACTACAAGCGCGTCGTGCATGACGTGGAGGTGTTTCTCTGGAAAGCGGACGTTGAACACCGCCTCGCAGGTTCGGATTCCAGTTTGAAGGGAGTGGCATTACTGTGCAGAAGAAACTGATGCGTTTGCTTGCTTTGTGTACTATGGTCGTGTGTGTTTCTTGCTGACTGTGTGAATAGGACTGTACGCGATGGACGCAATCATTCGACAGGTGCGCACTCCCGTCTTTATTTTATTTTATTTTCTACTCGTGGCTAACATATTTTTCTATGACATGTCTGTTTTTGCTGCAGTCCCAGCTCAAGTACGGATTCAAGGACCAGTTCACCAAGCGCTTCTCGCTCCACCTGAGCAACACGATCGCGGCCGTCAAGAGCATCCCAGCAGACGCCCAGGTACGCACGCCCCCGAGATGATAAATTAAAATTAAATTATCACGTGGGCGTATTGGTATTTACGCTCTATATTTATTGTTTGCTATACAGCAACATGTGCAGCACGTGGTGCAGGAGTGGCAGTCGCGGGGATTTTACGCTGCGAGCCAAATCGAAGAGGCTGGCGGGCGCGAGTACTCGATCAACAACAGTAGCAGCAAGCAGACTGCTCCTACGCCACATGTAATACCCACTCTCTGTTGCGTGCCCTTTATATTGTCTGAAGCTACATTATTGCTGTTATTCTGATTGGACTGCGGTATTGGGTTCTTTGTGTTTGCTATACTGCTACGTGATACTAATTGCATGCTACCTTATCTGTCTTGTACGTCTTTGTTGTGCGACGACACTGTAATCGCCGACGGAATTTAAAGGACCAGTACGGTCAGCGCGAAGAGACCACGCCCACGGCGTCGGCGGGCAAGCTCGCGTCGCTGCTGTCGATCATCAAGAAGCAGAAAGAGTTGAAGGACCACCAGGAGAGCGCAGCCTCGACCTCGATCCTGGGCGACGGGCCGCCGCAGCACCACCACCACCATCATCAGCAAATTTACCAGAGCCACCAGAGCCACAACCCTGTGCCGCTGCTGAGCTCGCCTCCCCGTGGCTCAGAGCGTCGACAGTCCCCGCAGAAGCGGACGTCAGACAATGGCTACGACCACCGAGACGCGTACGACAATGAAGACAGGAAGCGCGGCGCGCCGCCGCTTTTGCCAGAACCACCAGCCGCAGCAGCGTTAGCTCCCGGCGGTCACGTCCGACGAGATTTTGAAGCTGCTGGCAGCAATGAAGAGCGGTACGACTCGTCTCGCGCTGTCAAGAAGCCGCGCGGATCGCGCTGGGGTCCCCCGAAGGCTGCAACCGCTGCCGAAGAGATGCGTCCGCCTCCAATTAATACGATAATTCCAAGACCTGGCGATGCGTCTCGATCGCCACCGCGACGACCAGATTATCAGCCGGGAATGGACCGAGCTACACCAACTGGACTGATATACCCACCTGGAAGAATTAACGAATGGCAGCCACAGCAGCAAGGACAACCGCTTCCGTCATCGTCCTCCTCTGTTGAATCAACCGTTGGAGGACGAGTCGGCTTCGGCTTTGAAAGAGATGCATTCCATGACAATAACCGATATGCACCGCCAGCTTCAGCACCACCAACTGCTCCATACGCTCGCCCTCCTCCTACAGTGGTGGGGTTGATTGCACCTGGAAGACACGAAGACAGAGCGACGACACCGCAGCATTCTGCCCACAGCAGCACTGGCGGCCCTAGCGAGAAGATTCCCGGTACCTCGGGCCAGATCTGCCGCAAGTTTATTGCGAGCAGATGTACTTTCGGAGACCGCTGCTGGTATGACAATCTCGCAATGAAACCTGAAATTGGTGGTATAGTATCTGGAATCGGTGGGCTCATGTATGTGTATCGGAATTCCCTTTTATTATTTGTCAACACTGTCGGTTTAGGCACGTTCACGACCAGCAACAAGGATCGATGCTCGGACGATCTCGTCCCGAGGCGCTTGAAGCGAGACGCAAGACCGTGCTCTGCGCCAATTTCCCAAGAGGCACGTGTCGCTTTGGAGCCAACTGCAGGTACGCAAAGCATATTGTTTTTCTTTCCCTTTGAGCAGTCCGACAATTTCACCTGATGCTGATAAAAAAAAAAAATTGTGCGTGTCTGTTGAACCATTTTTGAACTTGAAACTACTTTGGAATATGTGAACTGGAAACAACCTCAGTTTTGCTCATGGAGAGCAGGATATGGGCAGATCGGCTTCAAAGGTCCGTGGAGAGTCGCATGAATCTACTGCGCATGGAGACTCGAGTGGCAGCTTGTCTCGCTGGTCGGGGTCTCGCCAAGGGAGTCCAGCTGGTGGCGATGGTGGTAACAAAAATGACGCTCGAGTGTTTGCGCCGCCGCCTGCCCCTGCTCATGGTGCCTCGCTGAGTAGTGCTAATGCGTATGATCCACAGCGCGTCCCCCCACAACACCAACAAGAACAACACAATAGAGCTTTTGGCACAGGCATGTCCCCACATCCTGTCTTAAATGAAGGTGACCACCGTGGCAATTCTGGTGCTTCTTCCATGTCCCACCACCCTAACGGAGCACCGGGCGTCGTCGTGGGCAGCCGTCCGCCGTACCAGCAACTCAACCCCGCCACCAGCATCGCAGCCATCGCCACCGCCACCAGCATCCCCGACCGAGCACCAGGAGCTAAAGATACCTTTGCAGGCGGACCGCCACCTCCAGGGCCACCGGGACCTCCAGGAAGCTTTGTCCAAGTGGCTTCGTACGGGTACACTGTCCCGCCGCCGCCGATGGGCATGCCTCCGCAACGACCATTTCCAGGAACGACCGCTCCACCACCACCACTAAGTGCTGTTCCCAGGTTCCCGCCGCCCCAGCAGCCTCCAGTAGTCGTCAAGACGATGCCGGACACGAGCCCGAACCCGATTGACGACGACGACGAAGTTGACTCCGCTGCCCCCGAGTTCACGCTCCAGTACGACGATGAGGATTAAGCTGATAGAAGCGGAAGAGCGAGCGAGTGACCTGGACGAGGAGTATTTCTGAGTTCTGAATATCTGAAGACCCAGGACAACAACAGAGGAGAACGAGACCTTTTAGCGAGAGAGAGAAGACGATGAGAATCTCGATTTGCAGGCGCCTGTAGCGAGTTTGTGATAAGATGGCGCAGTGTGAGTGTCGCTACGCCAGTGCAGCGATTGGGTATATCTACAAAGAAACAGTGAACAAAAAGAGCTCTTGCCTGATTTTTGTGTAGCCATTTCGAGAACTTTCTCTAATTTGCGTTTGTTGTCAGCCATCCATTCAGTGAGCAGCTCATTTGACGCACAGAGCGAGTGGTAGACAGTGATACCAGTGCAGCACAGTTAGCGTTAGACAAGGGTGGCTCGTCTGCTTGCATGTCCGCATTGGCCAACACTCGTCAACGCTCTGACACGTTGGCCCAGGCCATTTTGCTGGACGTGTCCTTGCCAAGAGTACAGTCATTTTATTGTTAATCACTGAGCGAAACCGTATCTGATACTGGTCAAATATCCACCAATCATCTGGTTTCTGGTGGTGTTTTTCTCAGTTTGTTGGATGGGTGGGGAATAGGTACAGCAATGGCGGCGGGCAGTGATCAGCCAGAGCGCACCAACTGGCCAGCGGCTACCGCCAGCAGCTGCTGCTGCAGCAGCACCAGCAGTAGCGCTCAAGCATCACAGACAGCAGCAGATAGCGAGAGATCAGCAGTAGCCACACATCAGCAACCGCAGCATTCGAGACACGACGATGGCGACGAGCTCCGGAGTGACGCCGCCCACGAGCAGCGAGCGCTCGCCGCTGCTGCCCACGTCATCATCGCAGCGCAAGGCGAATGCAGCGCCGAGCAAAACGCAGCGCTTCCGGCAAATCGTCGCGCTCGTGGTGGGCACGGCCGCCATCACGGCGCTGCTGTACGAGATGACGCCAGACACGCCCGACGCGAGCGTCAAGAGCAAGCTTGGGCCCGTGCACATCCAGCGCGACACCAAGTACCCGTTCGCGCGCTTCTTCGCGACCAAGACCGCGTACTGGGACCAGCGCGACGGCGCCGAGTCCAACCAGGAGCTGCTCACGGCCTACGAGAACGCGCTGCTGCGCGAAGACCTGCAGCTGCGCCAGTCGCACCTCGTTGTCCGTCATGGCGTCAGGTATGTGAACCTATGTAATGGTTCAGTCTTAAGTATACATGGCCCACC
The DNA here is from genome assembly GCA_023334035.1 of Globisporangium okanoganense. NCBI lineage: Eukaryota > Oomycota > Peronosporomycetes > Pythiales > Pythiaceae > Globisporangium > Globisporangium okanoganense. The sequence goes on from JAASFY010000603.1 coordinate 4,984, forward strand.
TTTCCTTATCGTAATGAACAGATACCCGACTGAGGACAACATTGAGGACATTCAAGCGCTGCTCGCCAAGGTCCAGCGCTTTCCCGACGCGATCCCGTCGTGGCTCCAGAACTACTCCCTGCCGTACAACGGGAGCATGGAGGGTGGGCTCGGCGCCGCGGGTGCGCAGGAGATGCACGACCTCGCGCGCCGCCTGCTGCGCAGCATGGGCCACGTCAACCCGGTGACGTACGTTCCGCGCAAGACCCACGTGCGCCACACGTACGCGTCGCGCACCAAGGAGTCGGCAAAGGCGTACGTAGCTCCTTATTTTTTTGTAAGTCTGATCGTGTTATTGTTCCGTTGTGTACTTAATTATCTCTTAAATTTTGACAACCTTAGGTACGTGGCCGAGTTCTTCGCCAACTCGGAGGCGGTGGAGTTCATCGAGTTCCCGAAAGGACAGGTACGAGGCATCCTTAAGTGACCGATAAGGCCGTACTTAAATATGCATATTATCGAGCTCAGTACTGACAATCGCTGCCCATTGCTACTCAGGACCGCCTTTTTCGGTTCTACGACAGCTGCCCAAAGTACGAGCGCGAGGTCAAGCAGAACGCAAGCGCAATTGTGGAGATGACTGCGTTTAAAGACTCGCAGTTCATGGCCGAGGCGCGCAATGCGCTCACGCGCGCTCTCGGACTGCAGAACAGCACGTCAGCGAACATCTCCACCACCGATGTGCAAGCGGCGTTCTCGGCGTGCGCGTACGTAACCTCGTTCAACTCGTCAAGATGGCGTCGTGTACTTTTTATCTCACATGGATTACATACACTCTGGGTATGCATACGGTACTTATGCAGGTTTGACTATGCGCTCTACGGCATTACTTCCCAATGGTGCACGCTCATGACCGAGTCGCTCATCGTCTCGACGGACTACCTGGACGACCTCAAGGCGTTCTACGAGCTCGGCGCGGGCCACGCGATCAACTACGAGATGGCGGCCGCGCTGCTCCAGGATGTCTTCTCGAGTCTGCGCGGCCGCATCAACGAGACCAATGACTTGCACAGCATCATCGACTTTGCCCACGCCGAGACGACGCTGCCGCTGCTCACGCTGCTCGGGTACACGGACCGGTCATCCTTAACGGCAAGTGCGAACCTAACGGCGATCGAGGCGCGTGACTTTCGGACCTCTGTCGACGCGCCGTTCGGCGCGAACGTCGAGTTCCGGCTCTTCCAGCGCAAGTCGAACGAGGACCAGTACTTTGTGCAGGTGCTCGTGAACGAACAGGAGGACGAGATCCCGGGTTGTGGTGATGTCTACTGCGACGTGGTGAAAGTCGAGCGCCTGTGGCGAACGTACCTCGAGGATATCGACTTTGACTCGCTCTGTGCAGTCTAATAACAACGCTAGTATAAGAGAGAAAGAGAAGAGACTGGAGTACAGTGTGTAGATCTTGGCAGTGAAGACAGAGAGAGGGGGCTTGGATTGTTGAACTTCGATCTTGTTGTTGTTGCTTAAATTAGGGTTTGGCAAATAGTCGACATTAGCTTTTCGACTAATAGCCGACTTGTCGACTTCACGTTCTGGGGAAGTCGTGAACCCTTCATATATCCATATATGCGATATTCATATATGCAATAGACATGGAGTGTGAAGCAATATTGCCATCAAACCAAAACGATGCAGGTTTTGAACGGATATGGCCTTTGTGGTCATCGAATGCCTCGGAAGTGTTGCTAAAAAAATTAAATATTTTTAACAAATGAGGCAAATTTGCTCCCACCTTAAGTTTGGATAATTCTGTCACTGTTGACTTGCTGGGTAATACATGGACAAAATTATTGGACAATGATTCGCTTATTTCCGAAAAGTGATTTCTTGAAGCGCTTGTTGTTTGTTGCAACAAAAGGCAAATCAGCATCTCTCATCCGCGCGTGATGCCACCAAAGTCAGCGACGCCCGTGGGCGCACACGTGCTGCGCGCACCCCTGCAGATGTTCAACGTGTCGACGGTGCTGCTGCACAATTTTGACGTCGTGCACGTCGCGTTCGCGTTCGCAGACACTAATCGGAAGAGCGGCGCGGACGACCTCGTCGCGGCCTACTGTCTCGATGGAGACAGCAATGCGGACGACGGCGGGTTCATGGACTCGCAGCAGACAGGACGCCGCGCGACGGGCGTGCTGAAGTTTGGCCCCATGGTCAACATGCGCTGCGTGTGGCAGTTTCGCTTCTTGTCCAAGGGCCGCCAGGTGCTCGCGACGTCGCCGCTCGTGCGCTTTATCAACGGCCCCAGCGAGCCAACGCAGATCCACTTGGCGCTCACGAATACGCGCGGCGAGATGCGCGTCACGTGGACAAGTGGTGGTGGGGCTTTACTAGCAAAACCGGTGGTCCAGTATGGCGCGAGCAACACGAGCCTTACGTTACAAGCGTCGGCGAACTCGACAAGCTACGCGGCGAGCGATATGTGCGCGGGGCCGGCGACCACGGTCTCACCGCGCTATTACCGAGACCCAGGACGCATGTACACGGCGATCATGACTGGACTCGACCATAGCGCGACCTACTTCTACCGTGTCGGCGATGCAAGCAAGAACGAAAGCGAGTCAGTGGGCTCCATGAGCGACATTCAGCAGCTCTTCGTCCCACCAGCGCCAGGGACCGCATCGTCACCGGTGAGTACGATGAGCTTTGCTGTCTTTGGCGACCTCGCAGCGACGGCGACAGCGACGGGCGACTTTATGGTCCAGGGCGGCTGCGGCACGACGATGCAGCGCATCGAACGCGACATTATCCAGGGACTTGAGGATAAAGCTCACGTGTACGCCGCGGTCTTCCACGTCGGGGATTTGTCGTATGCGCGCGGCTCGACGTATCTCTGGGACCAGTTTGGGTTCCTCATTCAGGGCGCGGCCTCACGCGTGCCCTACATGATCAGCGTCGGCAACCACGGTACATCGCCTTGATTTATGTCTAACTCTCTTTGGTCTGAAAATCATTGTCCTAACGTTGTTATACCCGTGATTGCTGCTTCTACTTAGACTATGGCTATCTGGAGGGGAAGAACGCGATCGACTCAACGAGGTCTGCTGACAATCCAATCTTTGAAGAGGACCACGCCGGTGGCTTCGATTCGGGCGGCGAGTGTGGCATCCCTATGGCCAAGCGATTCCAGATGCCAGCGAACGGCAACGGCGTGTTCTGGTACAGCACCGAGATGGGGCTCGTGCACCACACTGTGCTCAGCAGTGAGCACGACTTCCGGCGCGGTTCGCCCATGTACTCGTGGCTGCTCAAGGACCTGCGCAGCGTCGACCGCACGGTGACGCCGTGGCTGTTTCTGCATATCCACCGGCCGCTGTATTCCTCCGAGACGTACACGTCTGACTACCGGCGCTCACTGTTGCTGCGCAACCACTTGGAGCACTTGCTTGACGAGTTTCGTGTTGACGTGGTCTTCTCAGGCCACTACCACTCGTACGAGCGCACATGTCCCGTGTATGATGAGCAGTGCTTCTACGGAGAGACGCAGTCGGTGGCCCAGGCGCCAGTGCACATCATGGTCGGCTCGGGCGGTGCGAACGTAGACTCGCAGGGCTACTACGACCGCGACTGGAGCCTCCGCGTACTTCAGGAGTACGGGTACGGTCGCGTACACGTGTACAACGCCACGCACATGCACTTTGAGTTTGTCGCAAACGAGATGCTCGAGAATGGCGGCGTGAAGGACTCGGCCTGGGTCGTCTCGGATCACGCGTGGCCCAACAACCGACCACGTCAAGAGCGCACGATGCCCTTTAGCGTGTGGGAGATCGCGGCCATTGCCGCTGTCATCGCAGTACTGTTGCTAATCGCTCGGATGGTTTTCATGTGGCGTCGCGCAGCAAATCTGCAGTATTTCCGGCAGACGAAGGCGGCTAGCCACAAGAAACGCAGAGCCTCTGCTGATGAGAGTGATGGCGACAACAGCGACGCCCCTACTGGCGATGACAGCGATAGACTGCTAGTTGCTGTACGATAGAAAACAGCATGGATATCTTGCGAAGACCTGTCAGCCCTCCCAAGAATGCAGCTCTCTGTACAAGCGTCTTCGATACAAATAGTCAGGATTTGCGCCAGTGGATCTATTTTGACAGGGTTCAAATCTTTCAAACGGCGCAGTGCACGCCCCACCGCCACTAAGCGACACGCTTATCTCCGTCGTCAAGTGGACCATGCTCCCCGCTACACATACCTCCGCCGTCATCTTGGATATCACAGCAAGCGTGATTGCATGAATGGGTATGGCTGACGTCACACACTCGCCGTCACAGGTATCAGGGGGTCCCGAATCAGCAGCTGCGAGTACCAACCAGTCGTCAAGTGCGTCGAGCATGCGCGACTCGCTCGATGAGAAGAGTGGCCGAGATCGACTTGCGAGCCTCAGCGTTCACTTGATTAGCTGTGCCAACCTGCGCGCTGCCACTGTCACTGAGAAATCAATTGGAGTACGAAGGATCTACGCCAAGGTGTTCATTGATCCTGGTGACCAGTGCGCCACCAGCAAAGCTCTGACGATCGAATATGGTTCATCTCAAGTCACCTGGGATGAAACGATCGCACTCCAAGGCTTCTCGCTCGCCTGTATCAGCTTACTCGCCAATGTTGCTCTATGTGACCTGGTCGTCGAGATCTGGGAGATTGGCTCCAGTGAGTCCAGTCACGAAATCGTTGGCTCCAGCCGAATCGCAATGCAGAAAGTGGTGGAGCGGCTGACGAGCGAGCCGTTAGAGGCTGTGCTCGTGCGGAGATCAGGACGAGGATTTGCTGGGAAGATCACGCTGAATGCAACCATTGAGGCTGATTCCAGCAACCTGACGCCGTTCAGCTCCAGTCTCCTTGCCGGTTGTGTTGAGGACAAGAATGCGAGTGGGAAAGGAACGCTCGTCGTTACTGTCGTCGCGTGCAACGGTCTTGAGGTGAGTCTGCTAGCTCTTGATGCTGATTTATATATACTGGTTACAATACCTCGTATCAGCAACAACCTTTGCTAATGCCTGGGTCTTGCTGACTGCGTTTTCTAGAACTCCCTCGCTCCATTCGTCACAGCTGCACTTGTAAACGAGACTGAGTCACAGCGATCTGACACAGCGCTCTGGAGCAATCAATCCCTCCCTCCCACCAGTGAAGAGCTGCCAGCAACTTTCCTGTCCCCAGTCGCAGTGTGGAACCACCAGTTTCGATTCGACGTCGATCTCTCCATCGCTCAAGCACTCAAGCTCAATTTCCGACTCATGGACGAAAGCCTCTTTCCGGTACAGAGAGGGCTCGCCTCAGTGCATCTGGATTTGACGAACTGGGACTCGCTCGTTGGGGTCAACAAGATTCGGTCGATCAAGCGTGTACCATTGCAGAATGTCACAAGGCGCGGAGATGACGGACTAGCGGTTGTACCTCAGCTGCTTCTCGCGTGTTTCTGGTCACCAGAAAGCGATGATAGAGGTGGTGGTGGTCATTCCAAAGTCGACGTGAAAGCTCTTCTCTGTGGTGATGACGTCTCGGAAGCATCAGCAGTGTTTCTGTCAGGCAGCGCGTTGCCTCGAAGCCTGTCGCTCGGGAGCTCTCTTACCCTCACAATCAACGGAATCTGTCAGATTCCCTCCAGCGTCTTTAAAAAGATGACAACGAGTTGCGAGGCTGGCGAGGTCGTCGTCCGAGGGCGTTTGCTGCCGAGTGGTGGCGCCTCTGGCGTGGTGTTACCCCTGCAAAGCGCGCAAGTCGTCGCCGATCACTGTGGGAATAACTCAGCAGCGTGTGTGTGCGTTAGATTCACAAATGGCTCGAGTGAGGATCCTCCTCCTGTGCTGAGCTTTGAGCTATCGCCAAGTGTGTTTGATGCGCTGCAAGTCGGCACAGACGCGCTTCGTCTTGAAGTCGAGATTCGCGCGAAGCGATCGCGAGACTGGTCGCTCTCGTTTTGTGTCGGTCTGGCTTCGTTTATCCATGGTGGTAGTGTCCAGATCCAGGACTGGCCCTCACAGCTCAAGCTCCTCGATAAAGCGGACAACTTTGGTGGAGTCATTTGCACAGCCATCGGTGTCCGTAGTGCTGGCTCGTCATCTGAGCTGTCTTCACTTGCAAGCCAGATCTCGCCTATGACTTCGTCAGCGAGAGTCAATGTGCAGATACAAGACTTCAGAACTTCGAATCCTCAGACGAGCTCCAGTCCGCAAGTGTTTGCTAAGCTATGGTCAAGTTCCATTGGTCGCCAACATGCGTTCAAGTCTCCACCATTGACCTGGAGCGTTTGTGAAGAATCCAGAACGTCAGCTAAATTACCTACTCGAGCATCATCAGAAGCACCAGCATTCGAGGTTGAGATAGCTACAGAAAGCGCTGCAACTGAAGCATTCTTCATCGAGCTTTGCCGCTTTAGCGACCGCGAGCGCAACGAGGTTCTCGGTAGCTGTTCGTTCTCCTTGCCTCCAGATATGCTACAAAGTGGACGCCGTTCAGACGCAAATGATGGTGACAACCGAATCGAGAAGAAGTGGTTTCGACTGACAACCTTCAGTCAACCCAAGGCTACAAAATCGCGTTCCAGTGGCTCGACAAGTAACAGCGAGATCTGTGGCGAAATCCTCGTTGCGATGCAGATCCAAGACCAGTCAGCGCATGCCACCCCCTTGGTCTCGTCATCAGCCTCTTCCTTGGAAATGAGAGCTGCATCGTCGATTTTATCGGATGTCAAGTACACACCATCAGCTGGTGGACAACCTAAGAATCGCGGCGTGCTGGAAATCCAAGTGGTCGACGCGTACCCTCCACAGTCATCATTAGAGAGCGTCTCGAGTGGCGATTCGTTGCGAGTTCGCCTCCAACTGCTGTCATCTTCGTCTCAATGGAGTGACCAATCAACTTGCCAAGAACTAGGGACTCCCAACGCTTGTGGGGATCGGAGAGTCAGCTGGAACGAAAGCTTTACGAGCCCAAGCGTGTCTTGGTCCTCGAAAGACCGCTTGGTACCGGCGCTCAAGCTCGAGCTCCTTGTCCGCAGTAAGCGAACCAACTTGGAAACTATTGGGAAGAAGCCGCAGTTGCCGCTGGGCTCCTCTCCACCATCAAGACCATCAAGGCGCTCTTTGCAGGCAACGAGATCCAACGATAAGCGAAATCGAATACCAACCAAGTCATCTGGTGAAAATGATGGAAGTGAGCGCTGTCTTGGCGTGTACACTCTGGACTTGTGTGCGCTGTTCACGCATCCAAGTGCCCCCGCTAAGTGTTTGCTGTTGCTCTTCCCAGTCGATGCTTCTGGTGAGAATGGCACTGAAGGTGATGAACGCGCCCAGAACGAGCACAGTGGGGCTCTGCAAATCCCGCTTCTGGTGAACATCCGCTTCGTCCCTGTGTTGCAAGCGCCACCTTCAGATTTAGCGACGGGCGTGATACCAAAGTCGCTATCATCAGTTCAAGTGAACGGTGACGTCTGTTTCCACATCAAAGCTGCTAGTGGGAACTTTCTGCGACGTAGTGGAGGTGTCCAAGCGGATCAATACTTTGTTTTCGCTGGATTTGGATCGAAGAGCGTCAGCACCAGGTATGGGAAGAGCTTACTGTGTAACACTGTGGCTCATCTCAGTATGGAAGCGATGAGCGGCTCTATTGATGACACTAATAACGATATTATTTGTTACAGGCTCGCATCCCAGGCTCCAGATGAATTAACTGGGATCACATGGAACGAGCATCTCGTTCTCCCCCTGAACTTTCCTGCAACGCCAGTCATCCAGCTTCAGGTCTTCAAGAAGCGCGGTACTCTCAACGAACTCGTTGGCTCATTGAGTCTCCCACTGTTCCCAAGTGCCACGCAAGAGCAGCATCTCGTGGCCTTCACGCTCCCATTCGCCTCAGCAGCTACTGCCAATGGATCATCAAGATATGAATTGAGAAAAGAAGGCTCGCTCGAGTTTGAAATTCAGTTTTTCGACCGATTACAAAGTCAGAAATTCAAGGCTTTGGCTTCACAGGAGCGAGTCGAGCTCGTAATTCATCAGCTCAAGGGGCTCCGAGGCGAGAATGGGTTGCTGTCATCGCTTGCTTCGAGTGCGAGCCTTCAGGTCGTAAAGCTGAGTGGTCGAGCAAGCTCAGAGACCGTACATGGTGACCAGCTGACGCTGTACGAGACAACGATTCAGCTGATTGCAAGCTCTGGTCAGGCAAACGGCGTGATCGACCTCGGCGATGACCACACAGTGGACTTGACAGCGGTCGTCTCGGGCATCCAGGGCCATGAGGGTGTCGTGCTCGCGTTGCAAGTGTGTGATCTCGAGCGAAAGCCATGCGGCCACGTGCATTTCCCACTGCGCAAAGGCTGGCGAGAGCGTCTCTTCTCACGCAAACCACAGAGGACCTGGTATCAGATGCACCAGGTGGACCAGGCATCCACGAATCGGTCGACAGCCCAGGTCCAGCTAAGCTTCGCGTTTTCTACCTCAGTCGCGGGTTGTGCTGGTAGATTAGCTGGACAGCTCTATGTGCAAGTGAAGGAGGCGCTCGTGCCTCGGATTCATGAAGACCACAGTATAAAGCAGATGCAGCCTGGAACATCTGCGGTTGTCCAGATCTCGCTGTCGCAAGACGATGCTTCGTCTGATCAAATGGTGAAGCGCGGCCGAACGCAAAAAGCGCTTGTGCGAGACAACGAGAGCAGCTGGCTGTGGATGAACGAGGCGTTTGTGATCAACCAGTTGGTAGGGAACCCACTCGACAGGCTTCATTTCGAGCTCGTGTGTGACTCGTGTGGGTTCTCACTGGCTGGCAGCCTCGAGATCGAACGACTGGGGCTCGAGACGAGTGAAGAGTGGGTCACCTTATCCAGCAATGAAGCTAGTGATGGTGGGGGCTACAAGGTGCTAGAGACCCAGCTTCTCGTACAGACAAAGTTCGCCCCAGCGTTCACCGGAGTCTTTGAGGTCCGGTTTGGAACCACCCGACCGCTTTCGCAGTCTCATTCGAGGATCCCAATCGAGAAGGAGTATATGCGATGCACGTGGGAGCGCAAGTCGTATACAACGCCCATGGCAGGTTGTCTGGGATCCGAGGTCGACTCGGGGTTATCAATGCAGTTGCAGATGCTTGAGATCCCATTCGACTCTTCGAGAGACAGCGAACGTGGTGGTGATGAGAGCAGCTCGAGAGGCGATATCCCAGTGCTTCTGGTCCAATGGATGGGCGTTGCGAGTTCGATCCAAGAGGTCTGCTTGGGGGAATGCAGCGTGGATCTGCACACGTTTCTCAGTGGATCTTCTCCTGTGGTGCCAGCCAATGGTGACCCTACCACGAGTCAACCGTTTAAATGGTACTTGCTGCACGATAAGCATGACAAGAGCACGAGAACGGGCTTTGTGAGCACGAGCATCACGTTTCACCCCCAGCGGATACGAAGTGGTGGAACGAACACACAGCTATCGAGATCGACTACCAGCCAACCGTCTCGCGCATTGACGCGCTCGCTGCGCCAAGTGGCGAAATCCGAGAGCCTGGCCGTGTGGAAGAAGCTGTTTTACCTCTTGGACGGGAACGGGAACAGCCGAATCGATATTAGCGAGTTCAAGCAGCTCTTTCTACAGCACAAGGACGGTAAGGAGGACGTTTTTTGTGTTTCCATAATTGGTCGCCTCTATGTATCCTCACAGTACGTGTGTTTGCTTGATTCTGTAGCGCTGACGTCCTCGTCCGATGGACAGAATCTCCTCCAAAGCCTCTTTGGGAACAGCTCGATGGGTTTAACAGCGTCTCGTCCTTCAGAAGCGCAACTCGAAGAGCTCTTTGCCGACATGGACGTGAACCACGATCAGGTATGCGTGATTACTTGAATCATTACTATGGTCTGGAAAAAGGCTGGAACGTGACCCTGTAATTTCCTTTTACCACGTAGGAAATCGAGTGGAGCGAGTACGTCACCTTTCTATTACGCAAGCAGCACGAGCAAGAGGCTCATCTCTCTATTACTGTGGACGAGAGCGAGAGTGGGAACGGCAAAGAGGACCAGCAACTCGCACAGTTGCCTATCGCAGGAGACCAACGTAAGCGCGAGCTTCAGACCAAACGGAAGGAGGAAAAAAATGCCCAGCTCACATCAGCGACTCGCTCACCACAGGCCACTTCAGCATTAGCATTGAACCAGAACCCAAGTACAATCCCAGTGTGTACGAGTCGTGGACAATTCAGTGCTCCACCACCTCCATTCCCTCCGATGACAATAAATTTGTCTGCGAATGTCAAGAAGGTTTCGCCACGCAAGCCCGAGCTGCCAGATCTGGTATCAACTCGACAACATTCTCGAAGCTCAAGCGCTTCAGCAGATCGACCAGGAATGCCAACACTGTCTGCGAGGGCTGGCTTGTCGAACGAGCAGCTCGAGGTCCTCCAGTCTCAAATCAAAGCCTTGAAAGAGCGTCTGGATGCCAGAGACGACGAGAACTCTCACCTGCGCCACCAACTCCGCGCTGCACAAATGGTTCAAACGCTCGATCAGCAGAAATATACAAGTATGAGCTCCGAGTTCCAGCAGCTGCAGCGCAATTTTCAAATCCTCCAGCTCGCCAAGCAGAAAGAGGCGATCCAGGCCGAGGCACAGGCCGTACGGGTTCAACACACCCTCGTCAAGCACGACCAGTTGCTCCAGGACCGCGAAAAGCAGCGCAGACACCACCACGAGGCGTCGATCCTGTTGCAGTCGAAAATTCGCTCACGATTCGAGCAAAAACGGTTCCAGGCACTCAAGCTGCAGCGACTGAACGCTGTGATCACGCTCCAGTGTTTCAATCGAACATGGAGAGCGAGAAACGAGCTTAGAGGCCTGCAAACTGCGGACAGGCTAGTGAAACAGCGGCTCAAGGCGGCTTCGCGACTGCAGGGGTTTGTACGGCGACACCTGCAGCGCAAAGCCAGAGCCATGATGACTCTCGCACGACAGCTCTCAGCTCAAATCATTCAAAAGCACGCGCGGCGATTCGTTGGCATCCGCACTTATGGAAAACAAAAGCGCTCAGTGCTGGTGCTGCAGTGCTGGGCACGACAGAGACTGGCGTCTCGGCTCTGCAGGCGATTTCGTACTGCGCTATCATGTATCAAAAGCGTGGTTCACATGTGGATCTGTCAGTGGAAGTGGCGTATTGTGAAGAAGAGTGTACACCGAGTACAGCGCTGGTGGTGGCGTATGTTGCGTCGACTAGCTGTGTTGAGAGAACAGAATGCTGCGGTCCGTATAGTGCAAATGCACTGGAGATGCCGACAGAGTCGACTTCGTGAAGAGCAGCACGACCTGTTGATGGAATCCATCGAAGCAGCACTGTGTGTCCAAGCGCTGTGGAGAGGCCGCAAGGAGCGAAGGCGGATCGAAAGCGACCACACAAGTCGTGAGGAGGCCATGGAGCAGCTCGAGGCTGCAGTTTGCATCCAAGTGGCGTGGAGAGAGCAGTGCAGACAGCGGAAAATGTTGCCAGAAGACAGCAGAAGCGATGCCAGTGGTCTTGTGGGGAATGGTATATCTGCGGAGCTTGAGCCTGGACAGAGAGAAGACCTCGAGATTACTATTGCTGAAGAGTCCATCCTTGGTACTGGTAGAGCTCACTACAAGCAGGAAAGCTCTGGAGAGAGCGAAGGCGAGAACACCGACACCGACACGCTGATGCTCGGTGGTGACCAGACTCTTGGTGATGAGTGCGCCCGAGTGGGCAGTGATGACGCAGATGAAGGTGATGAAAAGGGTGACTCTGACTCGGAGAGCAAGCCCAGTGGTCTCCAGACAGGTCGTCGCTTAAGTGGTGCGACTGCTCTTACAATTCAGCCTGGCGAATCTGAAGTGCAAGAACAAGCGCGGCGTTCAATCGACGCTGATGAGCTGGAATCACAGCTCGGCATGAAGGAGGTGCACGAGGCACTTCAGTGCGCTGTTGACCAAGTTTGCGGCATCGATCCAGCGGAGGCGCGCACACACGAGAGACACATTGATACTGAAAAGAGTTTATCAGCGTCGTCTTTGATCGAGCCCAGTGGCGAGTATGAACATTGTAATCGTGGCCAAATTGGAGAACGCGACAGCAACAGCCCCGTGAATACAGGCTCAGATCACCCTCATGTTGATGAACGTGGTCCGAAAGAGGAGAACAAGGAACCTGCTGTGGTGATGAGAGAGCAAGAGCGTGCACCTGATGAGCTCGCTCTTTTACCTGTGCTATCCATCATAAGAGAAGTGAATGAGGCTCTCCGGTGTGCTGTGAACGAGGTCTGCGACGTCGGCCTAGTGAATGACCGCCAACTGTGGAAAATCTCCACTGTGGAGATGATTTCGTCGGAGCCGTCACAGATCGAGTCCACCGGTGAGCTGGATGCGACAGATGCGAGTTGTGATGAAGCAGATCAGGCGCCTTTGGACACCTGGAGCCATCGCGAAGAGTCGGCAACTGATGATCCTCGATACACAACCCATCATGCAGCTGTGGCTGACCCGAACTGGGAAGACAGTGAGGTTTCAGATGGCATTCATCAGGCACCACACTCGGAGCGCAAACCATGCAGCCAAGCAATTGACGCGCATGTGGGTGCGAATTATGATGATTTGGCTCGCCAAGTGATGGACGGGATGCTGCAGAATCTGGAAACTGGCGAAAGCCCAGACAAAGTTAGCGAAGTGAAGGACTCTTCTTGTAGAGTCGCCTCGACTCCTCGCACCGAGAGCTCTCCTGCGGTGTCGATAGAGGCTGGGAGGTCACAACCAGCGAAGCTTTTGGTGATGGAAGCCGCCGAGCCCACTGCAGTGGATGAAGCACCAGCGCCTGGTCTTAATATCCCGAGAGGAGTTGATTCGCATGACACAGAATACCCAGTTGACACGCTGCAAACGCTCCCCGATCAATACGAGTATACAGTCAGAGCGGTACCCATGACGCCATTCGAGGAGCTAACTCATGTTCAGCGACACATCGACGAAATCGTGCACGGCTTAACCCACGATATCGACATGACGGCTGGGAAGCGAGAACGACCTCCTCCAGTCGAGCCAATTGCCGATAGCCAGTCGCAGGAGCCCACAACTCAGCAGAGCCACGAGCCCTCCAAGGATTTTAACACCGGTATGCTTCCAGATGCGATCACCATCTCCACAACCGGCCAAATTCTGATATTTCAAGAAACCAGTGTCGAAGGTTCAGCGACAAAGGCAGAATCCAACGAAGATGAAACGCGGATCCTTCAGAAGCCTGCGGTCCCGGAAGCCATTGTGTCGGATGAAGAGCAAGAGCTCGCGAGCGAGGACGAGAGCGAAGAAGAAGAGAGAAGTCAATCGACCAGCGTCGACTCGAACGACCTTATGTGGGAGGCCGACGCTCTCTTGTCCTTCAAAGGCGCCTCTATTGGTGGAGACGGAAGCGGAAAGGCTCCTCGCAAACAAAAGAAGCAGCACGTGCGCATGGACAGCGAACGGATCCTCGCAGACTTGAGTCTGTTTGGCGGTGAGACATAGCGATAATACTGCGAAGTAAAAACCGCTACAGGTGTGGTGTTGCGTCTGTAGCCGTTGGGGACCCGCCAGCCGCGGACCGCTGGTGTAGCTCAGTTTGCACTCGTACAGAGGTGGTCGAGAGAGTGGAGTGCTGCTTGCGGTGATACACGAGCATCTCAGCCGCCGCCTCCCTTCCTTCTTTCGCTCCCAGCTACATCAGGCTGACAAAGCAGACCAAGGCACTTGATGGAGTGTACCACACTAATTATTGCATGAGGCCATCTATTTAGCGTTACGCTATCACACTATATAGCACACACAACAATTGTATGTGGCGCTACGATTAGCATCTGCCTCATTTGATGTGCA
>JAASFY010000604.1:0-18819 GCA_023334035.1 Globisporangium okanoganense
ATAGGTTAGAAATGGCACATTTGGTTTCAGCGTCGTATCTCTTTCAGTTATGTGGCTTTTGAATTGCGGTTTCTTGCAGTGTATCAGGAAGTGTCCAGTCCGTGCCCTCTGAAGATCACAGCTCAATCCGATTGCTCACTCAAAAATAAAGTGTAGAAAACTATGTGACTTAATAACTGACATAGAGTTTAGTTGGCCTTTTGAAGAGGTTTCATTGGCTGATCCTACAAAACGGCTGTTGTTTGTGGGTAGAAACCGTAAATTTCGTATTTGAAAAATGATTTCGCATCTTTTTGTTCACGAATCGATTTTGATCTGAAAGGTGTCGTCCAAATCGCGATGAACACGATCATTTTCAAGGTGATAAAATGCTCGTTTCGCTCGAAGAGCTTCTCGATACCAAAGAAATTGGTGTTCATTGTGTAGATAAAAGCATTATTTTCCATGCCCCGCACCTATTCTTGCATTTCACGCTCCTCTGTCACCTCAACATTCGATCAAAAATCCGAGCACACCCTAAAAAAATATTTTGTTGGACTTGAGCGCGATTTTCAGGATGGGCAGAGAGAACCAAGGCTCCGGAGACCATCCACACTGCTCTCCACGTGCACATGATGCATGCCCTAAAATGTTAGCTCAATTGAGTTGGTGCAGCTTTCAAAAATATATTTCTCGGCGAAGTTTTTTGGGGTCCTTTCATGGGTGTCCGGCACAATGGTTTTCAATTTTATTGCCAAGAACAGCATATTTCTAGTTGCCTGGATATCACCCTCGATGTTGTCTGCGACCCACGAATTTTCATTTCTTTTTGTCTTTTTTTGTGTTTTCCGAACCAAAAGTTGACCATTGTTTCCCTTTCAAAAGCGATACAACCCCCTCCCCCTCTGCAAACCGATGGCTCCAAGCGCGCCAGTCAAATCCGAAAACAAAAGAGCTCCACAGCAAAAACAAAAGAGCGCGAACACCCGCGTCCATTCCGTCACTTGAGCTCCGACCGCCGCCACTAGAGCTCAATTCCATAGAGAGAGACCCACACATCCGTACACACAGTCAATCAATTCAGAATGTCGACTGAGCTCGTGGCGATCGAGAACGGCGCATCATTGTCCAGCGGCGGTGGCGAGATGGTGCTGCTGGCCATGCTGCCGCACGACGATCAGGTGATGATGGTGCAGACGCCGGCGCTGCGCACGATCGGCGACCTCGAGAGCTTTATTAAGGAGGAGTACCGCCGCGTGTTCCCCAAGAAGGTATCGCTGCAGGCCGACGCGCGCATCCAGAAGTGCATCACGATGGACAAGGTGCTCAACCGCCGCAAGCAGGATGCCAATGGCAATGGCAACAACCAGAAGCAGCAGCGCCACTGCTTTGTCGAGCTCGCCAAGAATGTGCAGGTCGGCAACGTGTTTGAGAACATGGAGCAGATCTACATCGTCACGGACGCCATCAACAAGCAGCCACAGCCACAACAGCAGCAGAACCAGCAACAGGGTAAGAAGAATAAGAACAAGCAAGTCAACGGCCAGTCGCCAGCGCAGTCCAAGCAAACGAGTCCGACCGCGAGGGCGGCAAAGCAAACACCACCTGCTGCGAATGTCCCTCCGCATAACAAGACCAAGACCGCCGAACCAGTGGCCAAGCCAACCGCCGCAAGCGACGAGAAGAAGCCAACTGAGCAGCCAAAGAAGAAGCAATCCAAGGATGCGGCCGCTGTTGTTGTTGCCGTCCCAGCACCTATCGCTGCGACTGCTGCGCCACCAGCGAAGAAGGCAAAGGCCGTCAAGGACGCGACCCCAGCGCATGTCGTGGCTGCTGAAAAGCCAAAGAAGGAGAAGGTCGTCAAGGTTCCAGTCGTCGTTGCCAAATCGCCAGTTGTTGCTGAGAGCGAGAAGGCACCGAACGCTGAGAGCACCCCGGTGCAGAAGAAGGCGCGCGCTCGCAAGGCGGTTGACGAGCCTGCTGCTACCTCGAGCAGCTCATCTGAAGAGGTCGAAGCAGCTGCTGCGACGCCAGTGGTTGCCCCACCAGCAAAGAAGGCGAAGGTCACCTCTGCTGCGAAGGAGGCCAGCGCGAAGAGCGAGACGACGACCAAGTCCCCGAAGACCACGATGAACGCTGCTGAGGTGAAGAAGACCGCCGTTGTCAAGGCCGCGAAGGAGCCAAAGAAGCAGGAAGAGACCGAGACCGAAAGTGCTAAAACTTCGGACGCGGAGGACGTCGTACCTGTTTTCGCGAAGGCTGCGCGCAAGACCAAGAAGAACGCTGCGGTGGCTGAGAGCACGGATGCGCCGCCAGCGAAGCGCGCCAAGGTCACGGAGGAGAAACCAATGAAGCTCACTGCCAAGGCGAAGCGGGAAGCGGCTGCTGCCGCCGTCGCTGCTGCTGGCAGTGAAGAGATTGAGAAACCGGTTGTAAAGCTTACTGCCAAGGCGAAGCGAGAAGCCGCTGCTGCTGCTGCTGACGAGGCGAAAGTGACGGAGAAGCCAGTAAAGCTGACCGCCAAGGCGAAGAAGGAAGCGGCTGCCGCCGCTGCTGCTGTTGCGACGCCTGTGAAGCTCACTCTCAAGGCCCGGAGAGAAGCCACTGCTGCGGCCGCTGCCGCTGCTGCCAAGGAGATAGAACCAGTTGCAGAGCCACAGGAGTCCTCCGACGAGGAAGCTGCCCCAGCTACGCCAGCCGTCGTTGCTCCCAAGGCCGTGGTTGCGGACACCAAGCCACTTCGACGCACGTTCAAGGAGACCCTGGCCGCCGCACGAGAGCGCATCGAGGAGGAGAAGAAGAAGTTCGGTAGTGGCGCCCTGCCGCCAACCAAAACTGTAGTTGCTGCTGCTGTCAAGCCTGTCAAGGCGTCCCCTGTCGTTGCCGCCAAGCCAGCCAAGGCGAAGCCTGTTGTTGCGGCCAAGCCGGTGGCCATCGTCGACGACTCCTCGGACTTTGAGGAGGCGGCTCCAGTGCCAGTCGTGAAGAAGGGCAAGCCAGCAGCCAAGGCCGTGGTCAAGACGGACGTGACCACCGAGAGCGATTCCTCGGACGACGAAGAGCTCGACTACTCGCAGAGCCTGCTCGCGGACTTGACAGGCAAGTATTAGACGCAGCAATAGCGCATGCATGTGCATTTTCTTTCGTGTGGTGTGGATGTTGTAAACTGGAAATCGCTAGTAATCCGCAGATGCTTACATTTTTTCCCGACTGTGTGCTGTTTGTTGCTGCTTTCCTAATAGACTCGGTTGAGGAGTCTGGTCATGTTGCTGAAGCTGCTGTCACATCACCACGCCCGTCAGCATCCGAGAAGAAATCGCGCATCACAAAGAAGAAAACCACGAAACTCACATTGCCTGCGGACGAAGACGAGCACGTGGCCGAGAGCTCCCAGGACGACGAGCCCGCGACCAATCTCTCGCAGGATTTCTTCCCCGATCTATCGCAAAAGTCTAGCAATAATTCCAATTCCAACAGCGTGCTGCTCTCATCGCTGTCCAAGAACCGCTTCTCGCTCGGCAACATCCCGGTCGCGAAGCTCAAGAAGTCGTCCAAGAACCCGTTTGCTACGTCATCTCCCGCTTCTCCCGCAAAAGTCCAGGACAAGCAGCCAAAGAAGCGCGGTCGACCACCAAAGGTCAAGCAATAGAGTTAGTAGAGGGGCACGAACTGAGGCAGAGTGACGATATGACGAGCCTTGAGTTGCTGGTGACTGACGGGCGTTGGGCCCTTTCACACGGCGTGTTCTCAAACTCGATTCTTGTTTTCATGTATCATGGTTTCTATAATCAAAATTGTCATCGCACTCAACCCAGGCGGCAAACAAAATATGCTCACGGGCTTACCGCGTATTTAGGGCAGGATGCCGTTCGTCATGCGCTGGAAGACGTCGTACTGCCGCGTGCGGTAGCTGTTGTGGCTGCGGCGCACGAGCTGGAGCACGTGCTTGATCACCTGGCCCTGGTTCAGGTTGAGCTGGAAGAGCCGCTTCGTTGCGCTCAGGATGTCGCGCGGATTCTGCGACAAAAAGCACGGGCACGACGACTCCTGCGCCATGATCGCGATCATCATCAGCACCGTGTCGGCGTGTTGCTGGTCAAATAGAAAACCAGAGTCAGCGTTAATTTGGCTAGTCATTCAACGCATACGAACAAACCCAAGAGCTGATAGACAAAGCCTTACCTGAAGCGCTAGGAAGCCCTGAATGAGGAAGATCACGTACGCCTTGAAGTACTCGGACTGCGTGCCGCCCATGGCCTCGACCATCTCGCCGGTCAGCTTGAACGGCGCGGTCTCGAGGCTGAACCGTCCTCCGGGCGCGATGCCTAAGATGAAGCCGTAGTCAATGTGCACGACGTGGCCATCACTGTCGATCATGATGTTGCCGTTGTGTCGGTCCTTGATCTGCAAAAAATAGCACGCGAGCGAGTACGCGGCCATGCTGCGCACGAAGTTGGTCATCGCGGCCTTGTACGCGGGCGACTCGACGTCGCCATAGGTTTTCAGGAAATGGCTCAACAGAGTCGTGTAGCCGCGGCGCTTCTTGAGTCCGTCCAGGGACGTGGCATCTTTCACGTACTCGATCATTCCCGTCGACGCTGAGGTCGCAATGATCCCGTACGGCAGCAGACGCAGTGGCAGGTCGGCACTCTGAAAGATGTCCTGGAACTGGCGGATGAGCTGCAGACAAAGCACTTCTTGGCGGAGGTCGTCGTTCGACTTGACGATGAATGCTACGCAGTCCCAGCCCACGGATTGCGAGAGCTCCATGTGGCGCGATGACATGCGCAGGCGCTCTTTCTTCTCTTCAAAGCTCTCGCCAAAAGCGCTCTCCTTGGCGATGTGGCACAGCTTTCGGTTCTCCAGCACGAACTCGTGGATGATCTCCATCTGGTCCTTCAGCGTCGTCAGGTCTTGGCGGATCTTGTCCAGGTCTTCAATATCGTCGCGTGTGAAGATGTGCTTCTCCATCGCTTCTTCAACCGAGTGGAGGGCACCGAGCGCTTCATCTGGCTTGAACTTCCCCATGAACGACCCGTTCTGCGACGGCGAGATGGTCGAATGCTGATCGTCACCAGATTGGTTGGACATGTCAGCTTGGTACGCTGACGACGGACGATCTTGTCCGTTTGAAGTGCTCGGGGATGATGGCAGCGACATGGTCGCCACACCAGCAGCAGCACCGTTCACGCGTGGGCTATCAGCAGGAACAGTGAAAGCCTTTGAGGGCGAATACGCATCGCGAGAAGCTGGACTCGAAGAATTCGTTTGCGCCTTCTTGCTGATCAGGTCTACAGGATTCCTCGCGTGCTTCGGCTTGATGGTGGTCGATTCGCTCCGGAGACGATACGTGGCGTTTTCACTCGCTGTGAACCCTGTTGGGCTACTGGCAGTAGTCGGAGAAGCGGGTGACTTCGGCTGGACTTGGGTTGACTCGATCGCGCCCGAGTCAATGAGCTCGCTGCCGAGCCACATTGCATGGGCTTCGTCAAAGACGATCTCGTTCTGGGTCATCCACGACACCACGTCCTTGCCCGTGAACACACCTTCGGACTTGGGGGAGTTCGCGAGCATACTGATCTCCAGATTCTGTGCCATGCGGATAAGCTGGTCCTTCGTGAATTTCTCCACCTCGTTGAACAGCGGGCTCGAGTTTCTCTGAGCGTACGACTGAGCTTCGAGCACTTCGCCTTCACTCACAGACCGCTTCTTCCGACCGGTCAGCGTGTCTGAGCACACAGCGATGATCGAATCCAGCGACTTGGTCGTCGTGGTCACGAGCGAGCCTGATCGACGCCGGCGTAACTTTGCGGGGTTCTTCTTAATCGTCGCTACAACGAGCACTGGCGGTGGGTTCGATGCAACACGATCGCGCGCTTCCTCGCGCTCTTCTGCATCCATCTCCTCCTCGTCAATCATGTTGGCTCGACTGCCGTTGAGACTCACGATCGCGTGCTTGTCTTCGTCGGCACGTGACGCAAGTTCGGACGAAAGAGTACCACCATGCTCACTAAGAGTGTTAAGCTCGAGTGCTTGGCCAATGTCGCTGCTGGTAGCAAGTTCAATGGCGCTTTTCGAGGCTAGTGGGTCTGACACCGAGTCCTTCTGGCTCTCAGGTGTCTGAGTCTGATCAGCCACGCCAGACTCGTAGCCGATGCTCGTGGCGTAATCCTCGTCACGAGCCACTCCTTGGGTACTCGCAGTCATCGTTCTTGCTCGTTGCAACCAGTTGCTCTTGCCAGCGAGGTACGTAATCATCTCCACCTCAAAGAACACGAGCGTCGGCGCTCTTGCGCGGGTTGTAAACACGGTACCTTCGTTGCGGGCGATCGTGATGAATCGCTGGAGCGGGTCTTCACAAGAGCCAATGGGGCAAAAGGCTTCCTCAGGCAGCTCGAGTTTCTGGAGCTCGATCTTCAACGCGGCCTTGCGATCCTCGGGTGGGCTGTGACGCAGACGCTCCGTCATATCGCAGAGCTCTTCGACAAACTTGATCTGGGTACTAAACACGCGCCACTCGGCACCAGTCTCGTCTGGCAGGCGTCTGGGCACCATGAACTTGCTTCCC
Organism: Globisporangium okanoganense; assembly: GCA_023334035.1. Taxonomy (NCBI): domain Eukaryota; phylum Oomycota; class Peronosporomycetes; order Pythiales; family Pythiaceae; genus Globisporangium; species Globisporangium okanoganense. Next base: position 6,548 of record JAASFY010000604.1, read on the forward strand.
TGTAGGAACTCGGGCGGGATCGAGCACGCGGTGATCGCCTCACATATTTCACCAAGCGGACTCACACCGGCGTTGTTGGGCAACAAGGTGCAGGCGAGAACATGAAGCCTGTCAAAGAGACACGCGATCATCTGCGCCTGGAACTCGGGCGCTGGGATGTCACAGTCGACCTCGAACTTCCACTCTTGCTGCGAGATCTGCATCTCCAGGTTGATCATGAGCAGTTTGCATAGGCTGAACTTGCGGAAGAGGTAGTCCGGGATCAACAGCTCGGACTGGCCAAAGCCCCAGCCGCAGCTGTCATCGATCGCCGCCCTCGTGAGCCAGTAGATGGACGTCGCGAAGCGGATGTGCAGCTGTGCGGCGTAGCAGATCACGCGGAAGAGCAGCGCCGCCTTGATATTGTTGCGCGACCAGTCGACCGTGAGCCACATCTGGAAGATCTGCGGTAAAAAGAATTCAAAGTCCGGCAGGTTGAACGCCGCGAGCTCCAGCAACTTAGTGACAACCTGCGCGTACGCCTCGTCGCACCCGTGGCGGTGCAGGTGGAGCACTTGGATGATGTCCGAGATGCCGAACGCGTTGTCGCTGAAGAGCCGGCGGAGCGCCTCGACCTCTTCCTCGTCCGTCTTGGTCAGCACGGGCTTCTTGACACCACCACTATCCAGCTGAGCCGTATTCAAACGTTGTAACAGCATGCTGAGCCAGACCGTGAACCGCTGCACGCGGTAGCAGCCCGTGCAGAGCCGCACGCCGTCATTCATGGAGAAATGGCGCAGCGTCGCAAATCGGAAGCTGTGGTCTGAGCACACCGAGCCGCCGCAGTTGCGACAGTGGTGCTGTCGCTTGGCGCTGTCAAACTTGAGGCTGCAGGTCGGGTGCGAGCAGCTCGGCTGGTTCTTGAACGCTGGGCGCGAGTGGTGCTTCTTGTCCGCAAAGCCCAGGCCGCCGAGCGTGAGCAGCATAATATCTGGGTAAGCGTCCACTTGAGCAAGCCACTTGTCGTCCGCCTCGGCGCCGCCCTTGAGCGCGCTGCGGATGTACGCGAGCCAGTTCTTCTTGTCGTCCTCCGAGTCCGCGTCCACGTTGAAGACGGCGCCGGTCGTGAAGTAGAGCTTGAACGAGTTGCGGTACGTGTGCCAGAGGCCCTTGCCGTCCCAGCTCTCGACCTTGTGGATCTCGGCGCTGAACGCCGCGTTGATGAGTGAGCTCGCCGTGTCGCGCGTCGTGAAGCGGTAGAAGTTCACGCCCACGCAGCGGCAGTAGAAGCGCTTCATACGGTGGTACGTCAGCCCTTCGTCGCGCATGCTCAGGTACCCTTTCATGCCGTATCCGTCCACTTCGGCGCCCAACGTGTTCGCTTCGCTCGTTGACGATGATGACGCTGTTGCCAGAACTGCAGCTGCGGCCGCGATCTCCGAGGTCCGCTCCTGCGACGAGTGCTGTGACGACACGCGCGCGTCACCCCCTTCCACACTATCAGAGGCAGAGGACAGCAACAATGCGTCCGCATCTGCTGCTGAGTCGCCGTCATCATCGCCATCGTTGCTCTCGCCTTCCTCGTCCACGACCGCGTCCACGGCAATATCCACGATCTCGTCCGCTTCTGTCACGAGGTGCACCACTGTGTCTTCGCTGTCCGCGTCCACAGTCGCAGCCGAGGCGCGACCGCCACCTGAAGACGCTGGCGGCTCTGCGTCTTCATGCATGCCGCCTTCATTGCCGCTGGAGGGCACCGCGAGCGTCGTCATCGCGCAACGAAGAGGGACGTAATGAACGTAAGGTTAATGCGCTATGTTAACGCTCAGTCATAATAAATACAGCCGGAGTGCGGGTTAGAAAACCAACACTTGAATCAGCTGACTACTTTGATGTGGCGCACATCATCTAATGTTCAGTTCCCTAATCCGAGTTGTTCATTATTTCGCAATTGTGAGACAGTTGTGGCACCTAGACTGTTGGGCAAAAAGAGTGCAGAATGAGCTTGAGTATATCTTACAAAAGCAAAATACAATAATGAAACATTTGTTATGCCATCAACTCACTGATTCAGCAGCCAAAAAGACTATCCAACGCGGGAGAGCGCAATAAAATCGAACCAGACTGCTGACTAACTGACTGACTGTGAGTGAATTCATTACCAGCAGAAGGAAGGGGGGGACCACGCATCCTCCGCTCTGTTCTTCACCAGTCTGCCACTATCCGTCCTGCCATATAGAAGGAGATTCGACGGTCAGCGTCTGAGCGACCAGCCACCACTCGCCCTGCCGTCCAGCCAGAGATACAAGAAGAGCAAGAGGCGGTCATGACGACGGCGGTAACGTTGAAGAAGAAGCGGCGCAAGATGAAGCAGATGCAGGGTTTGCTGCTGCTCGCGCGTCCGCAGCAGCAGCAGCAGCAGCAGCTTGTGGTGGGAGGGAAAACACTATTCGGTACGCCCAAGAAGGTGCTCGTGGTGCTCCAGCCGCAGCAGCTGCAGCTCGCGTACTCGGCGCAGGTACGATCATCATGTAGCTATTGAATGGCGTGGGTAGTGTATGAAAGGCGCGATAGTAAACCCGCGTATGAATCTTTCGTAATGTACTGACAGGAGGACCAGGACATGACGCACATTCTCGGCCGCATCGACCTGCGCAGTGCGCAACTGGAGCAACTGCCGGACGGCTTCATCATCCATGAGCACGGCACCGGCAAGGTATGTATGGGGTTTTCGTGCGATTATTGACTGTTATAGAGCGATTAATGAGATGCTAACACCTGTGTTGTGGGCTCTTTACTGCGTGGTTATCGTATAGAAATTCAAGCTCCAGGACCGCGACAAGGCCACGACAGATGCGTGGTTCTACAGCGTCTATGCGGCCATCACCGAGTTCGCGCGACTGCCGATTCCTGCAAGCGAGGACCACTCGCACCGGTTCTCGGCCGTGCTGAGCGCGAGTCTGCTGGATGACGTCACGCAAGAGCCTGTAGGTACACGTGTGAATGACTGGCTGTTAATTGTGTGATTTGTTATTAACACAAGAATGCATGATGTCGGTATGGGAATGATTAGGAATACGAGCTGTCGTGCCAGCTGCTCCTGCCAGCGCGTCCGCTGGAGAAGCCGAGCATTCGGTGGAAAGTCTGGAAGACCTTTGCGCAACTCCAGGCTTTTGACGAGTATGTTTGTCAGCTAGATGTGTTGTTCATCCCATCGTGTCTGTATTAATGTATCCAATTTATTTTGGTAATATTTCCTGTAGTGAGCTACGCGCGTCGTACGGCTCGTTCATGAAGAAGCTGCTGTTCCCGCGAGAGCGCAAGCGCGACTCGCTGTTCGGACTCCGCAAGAAGCACACGCAGGAGCTCAAGGAGCAACAGCTGGCGCTGTACATTGAGAAGGTCTTTGAGGTCCTAGTGGCGTCGTCTGACATTCCCTTTTTCGAGAAAGTTAAGCGATTCCTGGGCTTTGACTCATTCTTCGAAATCAAGGTGCGCTGTCTTGCACTATAGTAGTTCAATGGTCTCAGCTGCTGACATTAGTTTGGATGTGATGTCCTCTCGTGTAGCAATTGCCGGTTGAAGAAGAAGCTTTGAACCAGACCGAGCTGGAGTCGCAGTACGTGGCTCCGATCGACCCAGTGAACGACGAGAACCAGCCAAATCCTGAGCATGAAGCCATGCAGCTGTTCAGTGAGCCAGTTTACTCTCTGGAGCGGAGAAGTTCGTCGTCGTACGACCTCGAGGTGAGTTGTTTAATTAACTCTGTGCCCAAGGCTACATTGCTGAGAACAACGGGTCTAACGTCCTTGCATGTGTTATGTGCATTACCGAAGAATCGCCGCTCCAGTCTCCAGTCGATCGACAACCTGCCGCCGCTATCGAGAACCGGTAGCTCTCAGTTCGACGATGTCGGTACCGAGTACGTGGAAATTGTCCCCGAAGTCGACCCGAAAGCTGCAAAAAAGCTTCACAAGAGCATTCTCCAGCGTGTCAGAGAGCTCGTTGCCAACGACGAAGACCGTGTGCGTGAGTTCCAGGATCAGACCAGATACTTTGGCCGCGATGAGATCTCAACGACAGAGTACTGTGCCTTCCTTCTGGGCGCATTTGGCTCGAAGGAGTGCTGTCAGCTGATCCCAATGATGGCGCGACTGCTTCCTGATGACGACAAGCGCAACGAACTCATGGACGGACGCTCAGCGATCTGGCGGAGAACGATCCGCCGCAACCGCAGACGGTCCAAGCAGTTCTCGGAGAGCGTCGTGTTCCAGCAGCAGCGTAACGAGGTCGTGCACGAAGCCAAGGCCCACAAGATGCGTCCCAAGTCCGACAGCTTGACCGCGATGCAGTGGTACCAGGAGAAAGATTTGAGCCATGCCCCATCCCGGAACTCGATGGTTGAGGCCCCCAGCTCTGCATTTTTACCGCGCTCAAGCAGCACGGTCAACCAGGAGAGTGGGATCGAAACTGGTCCACCGTCGTTCAAGAAGCCGATGCTGGACCCGCGTCGCAAATTGCACCATCGCGCGTCCTTCACTGTGCTTGGTGACAGCGTGTCGGACCCGATCCAAGAGGAGAACTCGGTGTCCGTCGACTCAGACGACGAGGACCCGGCACAAAGCAGCAGCTTTGCCAACCTAACCCACCACGGAGGTCCTCCATCATCGCTCGAGCGTAAATTGTCGCTCGCTGGCAGCCGATGGAACCGCAACTCGCAGAGTCGCCTGTCGAACGTGAGTTCGGGCGAAGAGCAGCAATACCACCACTTTGGCGACGAGCACGAGAGCAACGTCGACTACAAGCACCGCCGTTCAAGTCTCAAGAATGAGCTCGAGTCCGCGCCGCCGCCCGCTGAAGAAGAGAACCCAGTGCTGGCGCGTCTCAAGAAGCAGGGAGCGATTAACTTTATGATGCGTTAATGGATGCGTGTTGCATTTTTATGGATGTGCTTGTATACTGCATGTGTGTGAGTGTTTTTCATTTTGTGCCATCCGTTTCATCAACCCGCGCTGCTCCCATTCGCGTTTGTACTCACTATCTTTAGCGTGATTGTGAAGCAGCAGCAGTCGAGATTGGCTCATCATCGAGCTTCTCCTATTCATCATTCTGCGAGCGCAGCGTGTTGAGCCAAGTGGAGATTCCTTCCTGTTGAAGATGGCAGCAGTGACGAGCGAGGAGCTCCAGGCGGCGTGGCAGAAAGTGAAGAAGACCAAGTTGCTCCCAGATGTACGTACCCCAATTATTTATCCTGCCGTGATTGTGTGGTTGAAAGAAGGAAGAGCTGAATGACCTGGTGTTGGGTGTGTTGGTATCTCTCTCGCTACACAGCCCCCAACGATAAAACTGCCGCTCTTCAGTGCCAAGACGCCAATGAAGACGCGATTATCTGCGATCCAGCACGTGATCAACACGCTCGAGTGAGTCAAAGGCGACCCATTGCCTTGCGGCTACGACCTCCTACGTGTTGACGTGGAATTCGTTTCTCTCAATCCTCTTAGGTACAACTACACTAGCACACTGTACTTTGACGTGACCAAGAACCGCAGCTTCAAGAGCATTGTGTCGACCGCCAAGGACATTATCAACGAAGTGCTGCCGATCCAATGTCTCGAAGCCGTCTTTCTCGGCGCGTACCTCACAGCAAACGCCCCCGACCTCGAGCGATTTCCCATCAGCTTCAAGACCGTCGCTGGCGCCACTGTGCACCGCCACATCATCCTCGCAGTGCGGCACCAGCACACCAAGTGGGGCGCACTGGGGCTCAGTCGCAGCGAGAAGCTCATGTTCAAGGAGCTCAAGTACGCGTCACTTAGTGAGCTCATCCAGGATATTTGCCACGAGTTCGAGCTGCTCTTCCACTCGGTCCTCAAGGTCTACGTGGGCTTCCCGTTCAGCCACGATATCCACTCGTCCGAGAAAGTCGAGTGGCGGGTAAGTTTGGCTCTACTCCATAGTCTGAGGCTAACGAACTGAGTGATAGGACTCAACTAACATTGTTTGCCTGAAGGTCATGAACATCTCACTGGAGCTCAACCAGTGGACAGACGCCGCCCACCACTTTGACACATTCGCGAAGGAGGCACTTGACATCCTGACCTTCAAAAAGTCCAAAGGCGTACTTCCAGACTCCTTTGCATCCAAATTCCCTCTTCACATGCCCGAGGCCGAGCCAGGCAAGAAATCCCCCGATAAGAGGATCCATCCGAGCGCGAGCTCGTTCGAGTACCCAGTGGCAGCTTTTGGCGACGAAGATGAGGGCAACACGCCGCCACCGCCAGCGATTGACAAGCTGAAGGGCGAACAAAGTCCCGAGAAAGACGAGAACAAGATTCCAAAGCCGATCCTCGTCGCGCCAGACCACCTGGAGTTCAAACAGGCATTGGCTGTACGTTTACTAAACTGTTCTTGATGACCGTGGTCGTTCTGTACTGATTTCAACTATGTGGATTTCTGTTTGGCTCATAGAACACGGTTCAGGTGCTGCCGACTAACATCTTTTTACAGAACACGACCGCGTTCCCGTACCTCGTGGAGATTGAGGAGTGCTCGGGGATGCTCGAGATCGTGACGCGAGGCGCTGTGATCAAGCAGCACCAGGAGGACGAAAGCAACAACGCGATTACGGGCAACTCGAACGCATTCAAGAGCTCAGCAGCGACGTTCCGAGTCTCCGCTGTACGTGGCTTCTCACAAATTTCCCTTTTACCGAGTTATCATACCCTGATACTAACAGTTTGTCCTGTCAACTTGGTTGATGATAAACAGAAGGGGATGACGGTCGTAGCGATCAAGTTCCTAAGAGCTCCAGCGAGCGACGCCAGCAGCCCATCCAACCACACATCCGAGGCGAATACTTATCCGTCTCATGACCCCGAGAACTCAAAAGCTCCTCGATCAAGCACCATCGCGCCCCATACGACGTCAAAGGTGGCAAAGGCACGTGGCCCTGCTGCGAAGTCTGCTCCGCTTCGACAAGTCGTGACGTTCCGGTGCCGACGCCTGGTTCGCGTCGCCCACGACGACCCTTCGTTACCAATTTCCGAGGTTGAAGAGGACGAGGCGTATGTGTACGAGCTCCCGTTTGCCATCCTCTCAGCACAGTGAGGCATCCTCACAAAACCCGAGTACTACATCCAGCAAAAACGGATAGGCAGGGAGAAGAACAGGGTTTGCATGGCCTTCCTGCGATTAATTTAACCAGCAATTGACACATTGATGACGACAGGAGGCAGCGAATCCGTCGACGACACGCTCTCGCACAATATATGGTAGCTCCCAGGTAGCGTTGCCGCTGGGAGGGCCAGTCGCTGAAAGAGCGCCAAGCCCTTGGAGTTCTCGACAACGACTTCATCCAGTCGCACTTCCGGCTTCTCAATGTGGTTCTCAGGGCCTGCCGATGCCTCGTCTTCATCGCTGGCTTGGTCTTGCGATGCTGCCTTCGCCTCTGGTTCTTGCTGCTGCATGTTTGTGAGACTTCTTTCGAGGACAAAGTACCACTGTGTGCTCTTGGGCTGAGGCGCAACATCGTCGGGCGCTAGTTCATCGCCTTCAGCAGGTGGAATGCTGCTGTTATCGGCTGCTGCTGGTAAATCTGTCATGATGTCAGGGCTGGCGACAAACTCTCCCTCAAACACTCGGAGTCGAATTTGTCGACGGGATTCGCCATTGACAGTGACAGGCTGAGTTAAATTCCCACCAGCAGCAGCTTCGTCTTGAGCGTCGTACACGCTCAGCACAGCGAACTGCGGCAGCTTCTTGTTTTCCCCAGCGCTCACAGTTGACGGCAAATCAGTCAACACCAGTGGCTCGTCTTTAATTCCTCCTTCACGCTGTCCTTGTTCGTCAACTGATAGAGCAGCAGCAGCAGCAGTCGGTGGACGAGAGCTGGCGTCTGTGGACTCCATGAGCTTCACCACGAGTCGAGTTGGTCGCTCTAAGATATGCATAACAACAACGTTAGTACCGATTTAAGCAACACCATCCACTCATTCTAAAGCTCACAGACTGGTTCAGAACAACGTACCCGCAGGACGATCTTGCGTCCACACACCAGTGTACCACACGGCTTGGCGATCCTCAATATCAGAGACCAGGCCATCATCTTCTTCAACTACCCCGGACCCAATCCTGTCACGCTGCCCGTCCAGCCACGCGCCCTCGTACAGCCTATTCCCATCACGATCGCTCAGCACACCCTGTCCAACGATCTTGCCCTCTTTCCACTCGCCCTCGTAGACATTCCCCGTCTTGGCAAACGCGATCTGACCGAGTCCCTGCGGCTTGTGGCTCGCAAACTCGCCCGAGTACACGTCGCCATTGATAAACACGAGCTCGCCTCTCCCCACGCGCTGGTTGGAATGCCACTGGCCGTCGTATTTTTCGCCCAGGGTCGAGATGAACACGCCCTCGCCGTGCATCTCGCCACGGTGGAACTGGCCGCTATAGGAATTCCCATTCGACCAGCACTTGAGGCCAATGCCCTCGATCTCGCCGTCCTGGAACTCGCCTTCGTAGCTCACAGTGTCTCGATTGGTGTTGTTGATATTGTTATCAGTGGTATTATTGCTGATGGAGAAGAGGCCCTGGCCGTGCATTTCGCCCTTGCGCCACTGCCCGTCATACGAGAAGAGCCCGTGGGGCGGGAATAAATAAGAGCCCTGGCCGTCGCGGAGACGCCCCTTGTACTCGCCCATGTACGTCTGCAGTCAGTTGCATACACAGACCTCCGGGTTAGCAAGGTGGGATTACAACTGGCTCCGAGGGCAAGAGTGTTGTTACCATGCTGTCTGTGCTGAGCTGGCTTGCTCGCTCGCTCGCTCTCTGATCTTCCAACTGCAAGATGTGTGGTCGGTCTGGCAAATGGATGGCGACTCTTCTGAAGATACTTGACCGTGTCGAGCCTGAGCTCTTCATGCAGAAAACCTAAGCTATTTGTCTATTTAAATCACGCATACAAAATCAACCTATCCCTTCAACGCCACATGCATATCCACAGGTGCTGGCGTCTTCGTCTACTTGCTCGTGCCTGTCATGAGCTCGATCGCCTTCTCAAACACGACGGCCATGACCGCAAAGCCCGCGGCGCCCTTCGCCGTGTTCTTCAGAAACACTGTTGCAACCATCATTGCGACAGACACACAAACACACAGTCAGTCAGTACGATCTATCGGCCACACATAGCCAATCGTCCAAGTAATGGAAGAGCAAAACGCACGCTGAGGTCCTGCTTGACGCGCCGCCCAGCCGCCGAGCACGGCGCCCGAGATGCCGCCGGCGATGACCGTGTTGTAGATGTCATGCGTCGCGCGCTCGCGCTCCACGAGACACTCGACCCCTGCAAATACGCAGCCCACCATCGCGAACTCCTATACAACAATGCGATACAAAGTGAGTGATTGTGTAGCTATTGCATTGGTAATTAAACATTGCGCTGAATGGGACCTTGGAGAAGTAGATGCTGCGCGTGTAGCCGGCGACGATCGACTTGCGGAAGCCGTTGTAGAGCTGCACAGCCACGTAGTCACCGTATTAATACAGTCACAGCACTTATCTATAAAGCATTTATACAGTAGCTGTGCTGCAGTTGTGTTACGGACCTGCTCGCGCATGTTTTTGCCGATGAGCTCGCCATGCGCGCCCTCGAAGGTGCCGAGGAAGACGCCGAGGCCGACACCCATGGAGCCGCCGGCGACCGTCGCGACCACCGACTTCTTCCAGCATGACTCGCGCGACTCGTGCAGAAACTTCATCACGTGCAGCAGCGCCACGTCCGTCATCGGTGGCGGTTCCTGCTCCATCTTGCTTAGGCTGTTGGAAGTGAGGTGATGGCCATTGCTGAAGTGTGATTACCCTGTCAAAATCGAATACATCAATTAAATCTAATTAAGGAGGGTATACAGTTGTAAGGCCTAAATGAGCTATCAGTAGCAAATAACATTGATCAGATTACACAGGATATCGAAATACAAAGGTTGTTGCCCATTGCCCAACTGTCCTGTAAAAGTGATGTTGTGCGGCTGAAAGACCGCCAGATTGGAGTTTTCCGCAGGCAGTCAGGAGCCATTATGCGCGTGCGACTGCGCGCTCCCGACGAAGACGCCGAGGTCCTCGCTGCTGTTACAGCTACTGCAGGTGCAACTGCGTGGCCGTCCGCCCACCATCGCGAGCTCCACGCGCTCAATACGGCGCCCGCGCGCCGCCTGCCGCCGCTCGACGTGCGCTCGCCCGAGTACATTGAGGAGCGCCTCGAGAACCTCAAACGCAAGCCGTCGTGGCGCTCGTGGCTCGACCAGTACGTGCTCGATCACCCAGAGAGCGACAGCGAAAATGAAGATGGTGGTGGCAGTGGACACAGTCAGGTACGCTCTATATGACCAGTCCCTCTTTGTGTGCATATATGTGGCTATGAGTATGGACTCACCCCGTTATACAGCAGCGCGTGGAGATTGATCGAACCGTCAAGCCTAAGCGTGCAGGCGCTCCGGGATTCCTCAAGACGGCACTCTGGTCCATCGTGGTCGTGGCCTTCTCGCCACTGCTGGTGTTGCTCTACCCGTGTCTGCGCAACAGAGAGTACGTACATTGCGCGTCCTCGTGGCCATCACATCTCGAATATGATGGGCAATTTTAATTAATTAACCGCGTATATCGCCTTGTCTGAAAAATACTTATTAAATAGCAACTGGCCGCTGGGCTGCACGTCTCTCCCCGGCTTAATCCTTCGCGCGATCTCGACGCTCGTATTTATCCTCTTTGGAGTGACGCTCGTGTACTTTACGATCTGCCGCGAGCTCCCCGAGCTGCACGCGAACGCGTGGCGAACCAATTTAGAAGTCCGGCTGAATGAGATGCTGCAGAGCGCCGAGATCTGCCGCGCGTCGGTCTTCCAGTGGAAGGGGAGTGCGCTGGTCCAGGAGCTCTGCATGCCCGTGGCGATCGACGCGGCGCTGCTGCTGCTCAACGTGTGGCTACTGTTCCAGAGCCACCACAAGTGGGTGCGCTACGCGCTCGTGCTCATGGCCGCGCTCTTTTGTATTGACGTGCCTGCGAAGCTGTACCATGCGACGTTCCCAGCGCCCAAGATTCTGCAGATCGACCCGTCCTACGCGCTCGTGGACGAGGAATTGCTGGTACAGTCTTTGTTTTCTACGGAGCTGCTCGTTGGCCTTAAAGGTGATATGAGCTGACAAATTCGACAATGCTGTGAAAATTCGTACGAAAATGTTCAGATTGCACTGGAAGGCAAGAACCTCAAGCCTGGCGGCACGGTGGCCTGGGTGGCGTACTGGGGCTGCGCGAGCACGGCGTCGGTCGACAGCTGCGAGAAGCAGTTCCACGCCGCGTTTGACGTGGGCGTCGTGCCCGTGACGTTCACGGCCATCGACCACTTCATCCCGTGCTACCGCGACCCGCCGAACCCACTGAAGGCCCAGGAATTCAAGTGCTTTGAGCACATTCGTCTTCGCGTGAAGGACAAACAGAGTATTCCCGGGTGGTCGAAAGTGACCTCAGGCTTGCAGCAGCAGGACGGCTCAGCTACTGGCGAGCAGAGAATAACGGTAGATAAAGTACTTAGTCCCGCGAATGGTGACAACAACAACAAGGGTGCTGAACAGAAACAGGGGACCACAAAGGCAAGCAGCAAGCAGGAGACGCCAAAGCAGCAGAAGCGAACCAGGACCAAGACTGTGAGCGTGGCAGCTCGCGGAGAAATCGCCCAAGAGTGAAGACAACGTGGGTTTAACCTATCTCTCTGCCCGTGAAGCTGTTGGGAAATCACATACATTTTCCACTCGATCCGACATTGTTTCCAGCTCAAACTCGACATTTTCACAGAGGTTTTTTTTAATAAACAAATCTTGATCACAGTGCAAAAAAGTGGAAAGCTATCTCAACGCTGCGATGCAACATTCCAATATACAGCAGCAGCTCGAATATTTACACAACCGACGAGCCCTGCGCCACGGCGGCACCGCTCGCCGCGCTGGCGACCGCATCTCGCAGCACCTCTGCGAGGCGGAAGAACTTGGAATTTTCCTGCTGAGCCGCCTCCAAAGTGGCCTCCGTGAGCTTCTCGTGCAACACGCGGTCCTGCTCCAGCTGCTTTGTGCGGAGCGCAAGATCGCGCTCACGGAGCTCGACGTCCTTCTTGAACTTGGTCTTTTCAAACTCGAGCTTTTCGCGGTCCAGCGCAAGCTGCTCGGCCAGGTGCTTCTCGTAGTCGAATGAACCGCGCGCGCCTATAAGAATCACAATAATCATACAAATAAGACGGACTTATTTAATTAAAC